>CM062808.1:129623831-129843831 GCA_031772625.1 Pinus tabuliformis | reverse complement strand
TATATATATATATATATAGAGAGAGAGAGAGAGAGAGAGAGAGAGTATATTGGTCAAATCTCAACTAATAGAAATTAAAAAAAATCAGTTGCTAGAGTGTTGTCTCTGGGGATTAATAACATAGATTTATATCAAGTTTAAATAAAGAAAAATAAAATTATTTATATTAATAAATTTCTTATACTTTTATTTTTATTGTAAATGATATGTTTAATTTATTGCATTTTTAATGTAGAGTTGATATATAACCTAATATTTTAAAAAATAATGTTATATATAGAGAGAGTCCTATGGATATATGTTCTCTACTTCCAAATATGATTAGGAAATATATTAATATTTTAATGTCTAGAATGTAAATCATAAATAAAATATTTCAGTGTCAACTATGTATATATTATATAAAACAAAAGTATATATATATATATATATATATATATATATATATATATATATATATATATATATATATATATATATATATATATATATATATATATATATATATATATATATATATATATATATATATATCTATATATATATATATATATATATATATATATATATATATATATATAGATATATATATAAGTGTGTTTCTTAAACGATGAATGTACCAAGACTCAAGAGGATCAAATATTCAGAAGAAAATCTTTACTTAAGTTTTTTCTAGATTGGTCTTTAATAATGAGATTTGGAAAATTTTAATGGTTTATTCGATGTGAATTTAGATTGTTTTTTTTATATTTTAATAATATCTTATAAATAAGCTCATTGGGTGTAGAATAAACACTGACAAGGTCTTCTATTAAGGCACTTAGTGGTGAAAAGGTTAGTAGTTTAAGATATAGTAGGAAAAAATCAACCATGTTAAGGGCTGGTGTAGCCCAGGCTGGGTGCCATGTCAGGGTCATTTTAATAACTCAAGATTCCCTTGAGTAGTGCTCACTCAAAACGCATGTTAGGTGTACTAATCATCTCAATATCCACGCACATGTTAAGCGTACCAATCATCTCAAGATCCCCACACACCAAATTTTTAAATAACATTGACCTGTGGAAAAGGTGTGTCATTATGCTCACAATAACCAAAAATGTGAGCAAACGTTTCTTCAATATTGCGAGAAAAGATAAGGTATATGGATATGAATCCATATGACGATTGTTAAAAACTAGGTGGAAATAATGACTTGGAGTAATGATAGTGATGGAAGTTGCACAAACCTTGGCAGTGGCAGGAAATTTGATTGAAAGAATGATCATTTCACTATGCTCCAATGCATGTGTCGTGAGAGTGGAAATAAGACTTTGAATTAATGAACCAATCAAATGATTATAAATCGTCATATATATATATATATATATATATATATATATGGAGAGAGAGAGAGAGAGAGTATATTGGTCAAATCTCAACTAATAGATTAAAAAAAAAATTGATTGCTATAGTGTTGTCTTGGTAGAGATTAATAACATAGATTTATATCATGTTTATATAAAGAAAAATAAAATTATTTAAATTGATAAATTTCTTATACTTTTATTTTTTATTGTAATATGTTTAATTTATTTCATTTTTAACGTAGAGTTGATATATAAAATTTAACCAATATTGAAAATAAAAAAGTTTAATACATATTATATGTATAATATTTAAAAAAAAAATGTTATGTATACAGAGAGTCCTATGGATATATGTTCTCTACTTCCATTAGGAAATGTATTAATATTTTAATGTCTAGAATGTAAATCGTAAATAAAATATTTCAATGTCAACTATGTATATATTGAGTCTACGTAGTTAAGTACCTCTACTATTGAGAGGATATAGGTTCAAATTATCTTAACACTCTCGGGGCTAAGGTCATGTCTGATCTAGTAAGAAGAATGTGAATCACCCTGACATGGCACCCAACCTGGGCTACACTAGCCCTTAACATGGTTGATTTTTTCCCACTATATTTTAAACTGTGAACCTTTTCACCAGTGAGTGCCTGAATAGAAGACCTTTTCATTGTCTATTCTACACCCAATGAGCTTATTTATAAGATATTATTGAAATATAAAAAAACAATTTAAATTCACTTCGAATAAACCATTGAAATATTTCCAACTCTCATTATTAAAGACCAATCTAGAAAATACTTAACTTGGATCTACCAAGTGCAAAAGGATTAAATCTCTCATCTTGATTTTTTTTTAATGCGAAGATTATGTAAAGATTTGCTCCCAAATATTTGATTCCTCTTGACTCTTTGTACATTCATAATTAACATGAATCTACTTCATTTTTAGCAACAAATATATATATATATATATATATATATATATATATATATATATATCTGTGTGTGTGTGTGATTCACATTTTTCTTAATGGCTGAAACACTAGCCTAGCCTCGAGAGTGTCAAGATAATTTGAACCCGTAACCTCTCAATAGTAAAGGTACTTAACTACAAAGACTCAATCAATTTAAATAACCCTCAAGGATATATATAGGTATATAAAATTGACATTGAATTATTTTATTTATGATTTACATTCTAGACATTAAAATATTAATACATTTCCTAATCATATTTGGAAGTAGAGAACATATATCCATAGGATTCTCTATATATAACATTATTTTTTAAAATATTATATATATAATCCTTATTAAACTTTTTTATTATCAATATTGGTTAAATGTTATATATCAACTCTACATTAAAAATGCAATAAATTAAACATAACATTTACCATAAAAAAAAATTAAAATAAAACAATGATTATAAATCATATAATTGTGTTAAGTAAGTTAAAGAGTATCCGTGATATAAAATTTTACCCAAATATATTTTATTAAATTAACTAATTCCATTAATTAGGTTAAAATATTTTTACTGAATAGAAAATTATAATTAAAAAAATATAATATCTTCATAATACCTTTCTCCCACTTATGTGAAGACAATAAATATTATTGTTCGGAGAATCGAATAGAGGTGACTTTTTTTTCCTTTTATATTTTAGGAAAATTTGTTTAAAAAGGTTGTAATGGCAATCTTGAGTCATTCTCTTCTCCAAATATTTTTAATATAATAACTTTTAACATCATTTAAAAAACAAAATAACCAGTGACCAAGATGTCACCGAACTCAACATTTAAGTTTATTAAAAGAGACTCCTAAAGACATAGATGCACACAAATGTGGAAAAAAAGATGGAATAGCCACATTTCCAAAAGGGAAAAAAATTATTTGTTACCACATCAAACAATAATGTGGTATTAGAGTGAATAGGGTGTCACTAGATTAACATTGGATTTTTGCTCTAAACACAGGTCTCAGAATAACGTCAAATGCTTACATAATCATAATTTAACTACTTTCCAGCAACACTTTCCAAAAAATAAAAAAGTGACTCAAGCGAAGGGGAAGGCTCCAAAGTTGATAATGGTATCTTGTTCCAAGAACTCAAAATGCATTTTTCCATGCACAGCAGAAATTCCACAACTGGAGAGCCTGTTAGCCTGATAATTCTAGTGCATGAAAATATGATAGAAGGAAATTGAGTGGAAACATGACTTCATAGAGGCATTTTGGTCCAAATAGTGGCATTGAGATGGAACAGTAAGAAAGGACTTTCCCAAGTCCCATTTTTCCTTCACTTCGAACCTCTAGTGACCATTCTTTCCTCCACCATGAGGGACAATGCACATATGAGAGTATACCAAAAGGTCAACACTTCGGCCCTCATATTTGTGCCCAAACTAGCGGACCACTTTCCCAAGGCCCAGTTAATAGTCACATTCAAATCTCTAGTGACCATTATTTCCTCCACCATGAGGCACAATGCACATATGAGGGTATACCAAAAGGCCAACACTTCAGCCCTCGTATTCCTGCCCAAACCAGCAGACCAGTAAAGTTGTATCTCCTGGAGGGAGAGAGGGAGAGAGAAATAACTACACCACAACCACACATCCCATCCATCGAAGCCCTGTGGAAGGAACCAATAGTAAATATCTTCTCAAAGTGTTTATATTGCAAACAACGTCTATGATTCTTAGATTTAATAGGCCTTATCTCTGATAAGGATGCAACTATTTTGAGAGTGTAGCTCTTAGATCAGGTGCAACATTATAAAAAATGTAGGCATTCTGACAGCACCATAACCCCTAGAGGATATAAAGTGGGATAGCACTGAAACTGCATGACAAGTAGACCGGCTGTTAAGGGAGGAGAATAATGAAGTGTGATTCACTTTTAAGGAAAATTTTAAAGATGGAAAAATATCTTGAAGTTTAAAAACATTGGAAAATCTCACTAGTCCCTAATATGCAAACTATAAAATGTTTATTGATATATTTGTAAATTTATTCAAATTTATAATGGTTTTATATATAGTCTCTATATAATGTTGGCAATTTTTAAGGTAAAATAATTTTATATTGTAAAATTTGGGTGAATAATTTTTATAAAAAATGGAAATTTGTGAATATTTTTTTGGAAAAATCATGGAAACTTAGCCCACCTGTGAATATTAGCCCCCAAAATTTTCCATGGATTCATGTTACAAATGATTTGGAGGGTAGAGGAGACATCCTGTGAGACAACAATGGAAGAAGGGTAGTTCATGAATAAGTGGAGCCCATCCTAATAATGGCAGAAGTGTCCTCAGACACGTAATTTTATTAATCAGAAAAAAAAAACAATTACATAATTGATTTTGCAAGAGTTTACACCCGAACAACACAAACACTCTTGCAATGAACTATTTATAAGCTCCATGTCCTAACTACCTCTAATTATGGATCACTTATTAAATAACAAGTGTCCATTTACAATAAATGCTATAAAAACTAACTAGCTAACAAATCTCCTAAAATAGAGCCTAAGATACGACACATTTGGAGAGTCATATCTAGTTACAACAATATGTTAATTCTAAAGTCTCCATTAAATAATTAAACATTCTAGAATAATAATTATTAATTTAATATATTAAATTAATAATTATTTTATTCTAATTTTATAACCTATGATAAAATTGTATTTTTGGATCATCTAACATTCCCCCCTATGATCCAAAGATACATTACAACAGATACCAAGTTCATCCCTGAACTTAGTAAATTTTATTCTGCCAAGCGGTTTCATGAAAATGTCGGAGATCTGATCTTCAGAAGGACAATAAACTGGCTTGAGGACATCTTTGGCAATGAGAGATCTGATATGATGATACTTAGTGTCCACATGCTTTGTCTTTGAATGAAAAACTGGGTTCTTGGCAAGTTTGATGGCTGAATGGCTGTCAATGAATAATGATGTAGCTTCTGTCTGAGAAATCCCCAAGTCCTGCAAAATTCGGCGCAACCAAAAAATTTCACATGCTGCTTCCCATGCTGAAATGCACTCTGCTTCTGCTCAAGAAGTGGCCACTGTAGCTTGTTTCTTACAACTCCAAGATACTGCTGCTGACCCCATGTTCATTAAATAACATGATGTTGATGCTCGATCATCAATACTCCCAGCAAAGTCGGCATCAGAATATCCACCAAGTACAAAATTTTTAGTCTTTGTGTAAAGAAGACCAAAATCTTTTGTTCCTTGGATATATCGAAGAACTCTTTTGGCGGCATTCCAGTGGCTGTCTCATGGTTCCTGCATAAAACGTGAAAGAATACTGACTGCATAAGATAGATTAGGACGAGTATTTGTCAAATAAATCAAGCTGCCAATCAACTATCTATAAGTTGTACTGTCCACCTTTTCACCCCCTTCAAATTTTGAAAGTTTCAAGTTTTGCTCCATGGGGGTAAGAACGGGCTTGCAATCTTGCATGCCAAATCGCTGAAGAACCTCTGCTGCATACTTACTTTGAGAAATGAAAATATGATGTGGACGTTGGAAGATGTCAAATCCAAGATAGTAGTGAAGTAATCCCAAATCTGTCATCTTAAAACCTGAATGTAATTCCTTTTTCACCTGTGCAATATGATCATCATGGTTGCCAGTAATGATCAAATCATCTACATACATAACAAGAATGACCAGATATTTCCCCTGTTGTCGCACATACAAAGTATCATCAGATTCACTTCGTTGAAAACCAACTTTCTTAAGTTAGTCATCCATCTTTGCATACCAAGCTCGTGGAGCTTGTTTTAATCCATATAAAGCCTTAATCAATTTGCAGAATTTATGTTCTTGTCCTTCAATTTCAAAACCTGGCGGTTGGGTCATATACACTTCCTCCTGTAAATCTCCGTTGAGAAAAGCACTTTTCACATCCATTTGATGAACTTTCCATCCTTTCTGAGCGGCCAATGCAAGTGTTAATCATATGGTGTTCCATTTAGCTGTAGGAGCAAAATTTTCCTCATAATCAATGCCTTCCTGCTGCACAAAACCTTTTGCGACAAGTCATGCTTTATACTTTTCAAGTTCTCCCTTTTGATTATACTTAATTCTGTAAACCCATTTGCATCCTATGGGTTTTACATTTGTTGGACAATCAAAAAGTTAACAAGTGTTGTTATCAATTACTGCTTGATATTCTTCAACCATAGCCTGTTTCCATTCTTTATGTTTTACTGCTTCTTTGTATGTGGAAGGTTCAGTAAAATCATTTGCTATCAAGGCAAAATTGCCTTCGCTTCTATGTGCCCTTCTGGTGCCTGTTTTATTCTGCTCATCAAGCTTTACATCTTTCAAAAGTTGAACTACCCATTTTGGTAGTTGGTGCTCACTTGTTTGTGCTTCTGTAAAGTCTCCATCATTGTAAAGAGGATTAATATAAACTGATGTTCGTCGTTCAGGTGAAGAATGTGGAGAATCATTATCAGAAGAACTACTGCTGCTTGGAGATGCGGATGAACAGCAAGAAGACCCAGATGATGTTGTTGATGTAGATGGACTGGATGACTCATCTTTAGAGGAAGGAAAATCAAGTTCATACCAATTTGGTGAAGTTGGTTGACTTTGAATTTTTCCATTTCTTTTACTTCCCTTGGTTTCTAACTTGTGAAGAAGATTTTCAATTTCTTCAGCACTCCTACTTTCTGTTTCATCAAAAATGACATCCCTGCTCACAATGCATTTTCCATTGGTCAAAAGACGATACCCTTTCTTCTCATCAGAATAGCCAATCATTATGCGTTTTAAATTTCTTGAGTCAATATTAGTTCGTTTTTCTTTCGGAACTAAGGCATAACACACTGACCCAAAAATTCTAAGATGTTTAACTCAAGGTTTGAAACCAAACCAAGCTTCATAAGGTGTAATTCCGTCTAAAGAAGCAGTTGGAGATCTGTTTCTTAAGTAGACAGCTGTATGTATTGCTTCCACCCAATATGTTGGACTTAACCTTTTGAAAGTTAACATGGATCTCGCCATGCCTAACAAAGTGCGATTCATTCTTTCGACTACTCCATTTTGTTGTGGAGTATAAACATTAGTAAGATGTCCTCTTATGCCATTTTGACTGCAATAAGTTTTGAATTCATTTGAAGTGAATTCTCCTCCATTATCTGTCCTGAGAGTACCTATCTTTTCTTTGACTTCATTTTCAACAAATTTTAAACTTATCAAATGCTTCTGACTTGTTCTTCAAAAAGTAAACCCAAGTCATTCTGCTGAAATCATTGATGAATAGTAGGAAATATTTGCATCCACCAAAGGAAGTTTGTAGTTGTCCACAAACATCACTGTGAACTAGTTGTAGCCGCCTGTTTGCACGCCATGAACTTGTTGGAAAACTTTCTCGATTTTGTTTGCCATAAATGCAAGCTTCACATTTTGCATTTTCCCTTTTGAAAGTGGGAAGTCCTTTAACCATTCCTTGTTTTTGCAATTGAGAAAGACTCTCAAAATTCAAATGTCCATATCTTACATGCCATAGTCTTATAGGTGAAATACCTGTAGTCACTACCCCTGCAAAATCAGAATGCCTTGGAATAACTGTCCCTTTCATCTGTAACAGTTTTCCATGTTCATAACCTGTCATGACTGTTTTCAAGTTCTGTTTCACTGAATTAATCTTCACTAAGCCATATTCCATAATCACCTGATGTCCTACTTGTCGAATCGTGACTAAAGAGAGCAAACTTTTCTTGAAATTGGGTGCATACCATACATTGGAAATCATTTTTTCTCCAATGCCAGGGAGAAAAACTTTTACAACTCCTTTTCCATAAGGAGTATGTTTTGTATCATCAGCAAGAAAAATGGAATTAAGTTAGGAATCTTGAAAATTCCAGAAAAAGTCACGTCGACAAGTCATGTGCTGAGTTTCCCCAGAATCCAAGATCCAGGCATCTTCATAGTCACTTCTAAGATGGGATGAAATTTGTGATGCTGGCGAGGAAGTAAAAACATATTCTGAGTTATCTTCATCTTGATCATTTGCAAATTGTGCTGAATGCTGCTGAAACTTGGGAATTTTATTAAGTGAAGTTCGACAATCTTCAGCATAATGGCCAACTTTGTTACATCTTTGACACACAATTTGACTTAAGTCTCTTCCTCTTCCTGAAGATTGTCCTCTACCTCTGCTTTGACTTCTATTTTGAGATTGTCCTCTACCTTGATTATTATATCCTTGTCCTTGAAAATTGCCTCTTCCTTGGTTGTTTCCTCTACCTTGAAAATTGTTTCTTCCTCCTCTGTTAAAATTGTTTCCTCTGCTTTGGCTTCGACCTCGATTATGTTTTGCTTGATTCTGATTCCATCTGCCTCTACCTCGAGAACTGTCTGCTGATGACTTACTAGTGCTGGCCTCTGTGAGAAAAACATCTTCACCAACTTTCTTCTTCTTCCCAAAAGTTTTGTCATGTTGAGTTAACATTTCACAGAGTTCATCAAACTTTAGTTTCTCTAATTTCCCAGTTACTTGTAGAGTCTCCAAAAAATGCGTATAGGAAGAAGGAAGTCCAACAATTACAATTGTGACCATAAAGCTATCATCAATTGCGGGAAAACCAACATTAATAATTTCTTGCCTAATATTCTTAAGTCTTGAGATATATTCAAGAACATCACCACCTTTAGTTAATTTTTGTTGCAACAATTTTAATTGTAGATTGACTTTCTTTGATTCAGGCTTAGTATCAAAGAGGTCTTTAAAAGTTTTCAAAGTAGACCATGCATCTGTAGCATTTTCTATATGGACATACATTTCATCATTCACAGAAGATTTAATAAGAGCTAAGGCTTTAGCATTCTTGATTTCCCATTTTGCTAATGTAGCTGCATCTGTGGGTTTATTCGGCTTAACATCTCCATCAAATATACCCTGCCATAATTCATTATAAATGAGTGTGCTTTCGATGAGACGATGCCATGTTTTATAAGATTTGGTTCCTTCATGTTTTTCGGAATCAGAAAACAAATTAATCAACTTAGACATTGTAGCGTTGAGACTTCACACCACAAATCAAGCTCCAAAAACCTCAAGATGCACAACACAACAGCAACACACGATGAAAAAAACGAACTATCGGGGCTTGGCCTTGACCCTCGAATAGTCATCAAAACAGGAGAAAATTGACTGAGCTTTGCACTTGGCTCTAGTCAATTTCTCAAATTTTTACAAGGCAACTTTCAAAATTTGACTTTTACAATGGTGCTTTTGCATAATTTGGTAAAAAAAAAAAATTACCCCCCCCTCAAAGTAAAATTACTTTGAGTTACAATACTTATCTCTCCAAAAACAAATTACAAAAAAATATCTCCTTATTACTCCAAAAATTACAAATGACCTTATTCCTCCACAAATATTACAATATCCTTATTACTCCAAAAAAAAGCATTACATAAAAAAATATATACCTTATCTCTCCAAATTTAAAAAATATTCACAACTAATGCATGCTACAAAGAAGATAATGTAGAGCCTGTGCAAAAGCAAACACCAGAGAAATCATAGTTCTGAGTTTGGCTTGTTCCCTGCAAGAATAAGAGATATTTCTAACCGACGACTAAAAGCTTGATTGAACATAAGGCGTGTCTGAAATGTTGACACAAAAGGCAACCACGAACACATTGCAACGGGTATGAACAATCATGCGGATACCAGAATAATGAATGCGGAATCAAGTCAACAACGCGATGGTCTTTGTTTAAACACACCAGAATAATGAATGCAGAATCAAGTCAACAGTGCGATGGTCTTTGTTTAAACACACCAGAATAATGAATGCGGAATCAAGTCAGGAGTTGGTTTGTGGAGGATGCTGTTAAGTGATCCTGGTTATGAGAATACTTCTGTAGAGAGCATCGATCAGACTATCTTCTCATAAACTAAAACTGATCAATTGGGCATTGTGGACCATTTTTTTGGTACAATTGACAATGATGAGACAGCCTCTGATAACAGGTTATTCGTACGAGCAAGATATTGTAGAAAGTGTAAAGCGTATGTTGATCGATTTGATCATCATTTCCCTACAATTGGAAATTGTGTAGGTCAGAGAAACCACCAGCTCTCCAAGCCACAGGGTGCAAACTTCTATCCTCCAGATATGGATAGACAAGAATTCGATTTATGGAAGAGCACTTTACCCAAGGACCAGCAGGATTCCGCTGTTGGTTATTTCACTGTAATTTGAAGGCCAAAAAACTCATTCTTTAGTATGCCATCACATATGGAGTTATCAACAGTAAATCAGCTCTGCAATGTCAAGTCTTTCAGTGCCCACAATCTTTTGATTGTGCCATACTCGAGAGAGTATGAAAATTATTTGAAAGATGTAGCCGGATTTCAATCAATCAATTACAGAGATTAAATACACCATTCGACAACACTGAAATCCGTTGTCTTCTGCAAATGCTTCTCGGCTTGTGACATTTCCTTTCAACGAATCCAGGCATCACCACAACATAATGGCCAAGATAGCCAAAACAACCAACAACTCGAAACTTCCATAAATATGCATTGATTTGAATGTTTTTAAAAGGACTTTTTAAAAAACATTAAAATATAGTGCTGTCCTCTTTTTTTGTTTTAATTCACTCAAACAATTTGAAAAAATCATCAAATTTGCATTTGCAGTTTGTTGTTTTTTTTTAAATGATTTTAGAATTGGCAGATCTAAAATCAATTTTTTTTTTTTTTTGCAAATTTCATACCAATCTTTTGTTGATCACTTCAACGGAGTTGAGTTTTTCCACGATCTGATAGAGCTGGAATCTCCTCCTCAAATCAACTGCTGGAATCTCCTCCTCAAATCAACTATAGCATTACTGGAGCTCTGATACCACAATAATGGCAGAAGTGTCCTCAAACACATAATTTTATTAATCAGAAAAAAAAAAACAATTACATAATTGATTTTGCAAGAGTTTACACCCGAACAACACAAACACTCTTGCAATGAGCTATTTATAAGCTCCATGTCCTAACTACCTGTAATTATGGATCACTTATTAAATAACAAGTGTCCATTTACAATAAATGCTATAAAAACCAACTAGCTAACAAATCTCCTAAAATAGAGCCTAAGATACGACACATTTGGAGAGTCATATCTAGTTACAACAATATGCTAATTCTAAAAGTCTCCAATAAATAATTAAACATTCTAGAATAATAATTATTAATTTAATATCTTAAATTAATAATTATTTTATTCTAATTTTATAACCTATGATAAAATTGTATTTTTGGATCATCTAACACCTAAGAGTTCATTTTTCAAGGGAAACAAAATTTACGGCCCTTGAAACCTCTCTTGATCGGTTATCCCAAGTCAAGACACACTTATGGACATCCAACCAAGTGACACATTTTAGATTCAGTGGCACCTCCTACTTCCACATCCAAGCCAACGAAGTATAGAGGGGATCAAGATTGGGACAAGTAAAGATGTATGAATAAGCATCCTTAGCATAAATTTCATTACCCTATGAAATGGCACACCAATTCAACCTGTCACCATTATTAGTAAGCATAATTCCAACCTAAATAAGGTGGGAATGCAAGGTATCCCTTTCAAAGTGTAGCTTTAGGCACAACACCGAATCATATGTCTATCTTCAGTGTGTAAAGGGGAACCACGCATTCAGAATATGAAATAGCTGATGGAGACCCTGATTGTGGAGGTGGTAGATAATTGGAACTGATAGGGTATGCCACCCCTCCATACCCACCAACGAATCAATACCAATTAAGATGTTGCTTCCCCTGCCCACAACCCAATGAATATTGTTGCACAACCATGACTTAGCTTTCATCAAACTACGCTACACAAAGGATGCCCTTCTCATAACTGGTGCTCCTTCCCTTATCTACTCCTCCAAGGTATTCAAGCCAAGATATTTTTTTCTTATAATCTATGACCAAATTCCACCCCCCACCAAATTTCACCAAAGATTTATTGTGAGCAGTGCACCATTAAGGAATTTGTTGTCATTGATTCCCCAACCTCCATAGTCAAGTGGCTTACATATATTTTCCAGAGCTAATAGATTATATTTCACCTTATCCCCTATGTCTCACCAAATAAAATTTTCTATAATTGAATTTATTTTATGGATAACTTCCACTGAAAGATTAAATAAGTGAACCGAGTAGACATGAATTTCCTGAAGCACAACCTTTTCCAAAATCATCCTACCACCCAAGGATAGCCACTTATTCTCCCACTGAACTAATTTCCTCTTAAGTTTTTCAAGAATCCAATCCCAGCCGTTCCTCCTATAATTGCATGGCTTGAAGTGGAAGCCCAAGTATTTAAAACCTTTTTCCAGGGATTTAACTTTGATACCAAACAAATGCACAATCCTTTTTATCTCAATATCCTCCACACAATCTGTAATGAATTTGGTCTTCTCCTTGTACAAGAAGTTATCCAGGTGGATATTGGTGGCCACCTGCCAATTCCACTTGGACCCCCACCATTACTTCTTTCAGTTTTTCAGTTTCCTTAATTGTAGCACAGTTTATTATTTTTAGTAATTTTTTGGGTCCTAAACTTTTAGAGCCATTTTGAGGCCCTAAACAACATTTTTTGGGAAATCTATCGCCAACGATTTTCTGTTTGAACTCATCTTTTTCGTCGTAGTCCTCGGAGAGATATTTCCAATGGGCTATCATGCATGTCAAACGAAGATAATATGACAAAGTCGCGACCCCAGGAAGTTGGCTGTCCAACTCACCCCAACGGGGCCCATAAACTCTTGGTGTTACATCTCCTCGGGTTAGGGTTTTGGTTGTTTAGGGTTTGCTCCTATTGTTCAATAATAAAAAGGCCCTTGAGCCTCATTGTAAGGCAGTTTAGAGGCATGTAGCCACCACATACCTTCTCAGAGATAAGCTACCATTGCCCTAGTTGGTTTATTTCCATTTCTGTTTGTAAGCATATTTCAGTATTTTACATTAATGAAATGAAGTATTATTTCCACTGCATCTTTGTGTTTATGGTTATCTCTATAATTTTTTTCATTCCTTCTTAAATCCGGATTAGTGGCATCAGAGCGCTCAGCTTTATTTTCTTTGTTTTTCATTGCATGTCCCCAACGAGGTCGGGATATAAGGAGTTAGGGCTTGAACTGGTCAAACCTTTGCAAGACCACCCTCGCAAATCCCGACGGCCTCCCATGGCAAATGAAAAGAAAGACGAGGGGGCAAGAGATCCTATCAAAATCTTTCCTGAAGTTGCCCTCGAGTGATAAAGGAACACGATGATGGACAGTTTTGCCCAGATCCTTTAGCGACTACTCAAGGGTGACGTGTTGGCTTCCAATAGCTACTCTGGAAATGCCACACCGTTTAAGGTACAAGTTAATTTTGAAATCCCCATATTCGAGGGTTAGATATATGCAAATGTCGTTGATAAATGGTTAAATCTACTAGAGGTTTATTTTTCTATTCACGATATTTCCAGTTGAGAAAATATTATTTTCGCTCTTCTCAAAGCAACCCCCCATGTCAAGGACTGGTGGGAATCCTATTGCGAGCAGAAGGATGAAAGTATAGGCTCACTATTTTAAGCCACACCCACTTGGAATTCATTCTGAGATGCCATCAAGGAGCAGTACTACCCTATCAGAAGCTATGAGGATCAATACATAAAGTGGGCCACGTTGCGGCAAGGAAGAGACCAAGACGTTACCAATATTTTCCATTCCCTTTGCACAAAGTTGGGTATCAAGGATACAAAGTATCATTTGGTACTCAAATACTGTGGCTCCCTACACAAGTGCATCTAGGAAGAAATAGAATTCCTGAACATCTCCTCGCTCAGCATGACATACCAATATGCCGTCAAGGTCGAGAAAAAGTTTAAACAAAAAAATCAAGACTTTGGATCTACGAATCTGAAGCAAGGGAAAGGTGCCCCCAAACCACATAACAAAGGACAAAGCCAAGGTGGGGTGGCCCAAGACAACCTGCCAAAGCTACAGGTAAATAACAGCACCGTGAAGCCGAAAAAGGACGCGGGAAAGTGGTGTGAGTTCCATAAGAGCTCCACTCAAAACACAAGTGAGTGTCGGGCCAAGTAGTCACTGGTGGCTGAGCTAAAGGTTTCAGAATCAGATGCATGTTGTGACTCTAAGTCAGAACCCAACAAGGGGAATGACAAAGGGAAGCAGATTATTGATTGGTTGAAGGGAAAGTACCCCTAGGGTCCTTTGGGCTAAGACTCTACCAGACTGAAAATTGTTTTATTCAAAGAAACACACACACAGCCATCATCTTTACTTTTAAGAAAATTCTAATGTTAAGGGTACGTACCTAAGGTCCTACGTTCGAGAAGGCCTTTAGGGTCCAAACCCTTCTTGGAGTTCCCTTCTTCTTCCTTTGACCTGTAAGACAAACAAATCAAAGAACACAACAGTACATGTACAAATACTTATGTATAAACCATCTTTATGCTATAAAGTTAGTTATAAAAATCTTTAGGTAACCACTTGCATAAGAATTCAAAACAAGAATCTCATAAGCATAAAGAAAGATTGTTTCGGGAACAAAGACGTGTTTCTTTATATATAAAGGCAAATAAAGTACATATAACGGAAAGATATCACCTGAACACCTTCAACAGGCTCCAAGCAAAGCTTCCTCTCGGATTCGTTCCAGCCTCAAGCCTCCAACAAGAGCTCCTTCCAAGTCTTACTCAATGATGACATAAAAGATGAATGATCACCAATACACATGGAAACAAGGGTTTCCTGTGCAAAATGGGGGAAGTGCAGAAAGCACCAAGGACTTCAGACCTGGTCTAAGGGGAAAATCTCAGCATAATAATCTTGCTCCTCTTTTCTCTCTCCCTTAGGCCTTCCCTTTGATGTCTTTTTATACCATCTCCAAAGTAGTTTTTTAGTTAGGAGTTGGTTGGGAACAGTTGGGCCACGGGCACTAACAGGTGATCAGCATGTAAAACCCGCGATCTCCGCCCGAAAATAAGGAATTATATATATTTTTAAGTGTTTTAATACATACACGCGGGTTGGGTATACACAGACCCGCGTGTGCACACGTTTAACTCAGGGAAATGTCGCGTATAGGGAATAAAACACTGTTTTTTAAATTTTTGGACCAGGTCTGGAAGGAGGGGTTGCCCTAGGCCATGAGCGCAGCATCACAAACACAAAGAGTGAGATTTGGAGCTATAACAGATGCCCCCTAATGTATGAGGTCAGAAGGGGAACATGATAGCCGAAATATATTATATAAGTACATGGAAAGGAACTCTGTCAAAAAACCGAGGAGGACTGCACCAGAATTCAGCCTGCCAAGCCACCGAAAGGAGATCAGAAAGAAACACTGTCTGAGGCGGGCATACCCATGCTCAGAAAAAGTAAAGCATGTCCGCATATCAAGTACAAGCGGATCCACTAAGTATACAAGTATAAATGACTGGAAGATAGATAATGGATCATCTGATCATAATGAGTAAGTACATGTCTGAATATCACATATAAAACTGTCAATGATGCTGAAAGATGCAACGAATCACTGATATCAAAGACTGATCCCAAAAGGTACCAACTGAACATGATGGAATAGGATGGTACTACACTGCAAACTCAGGTGCCAACATATAGAATGTCGCCATGACTGACTGCAACATATAAGGTGGAGTGGTATCAACTAGCAGCAACAGGAGCAACTGTCAAGTGAACCAATGAATGCTGATACAACCTGAGGTCTTCACCGACCGCCGTGGTACATTTCTACATCATGGGAATAAATGATCTGAAGTCTACCATGTGAGAAATCGTTTGATTACCGATCATTGATGTATACCGTTAACAAACGCGAGACTACTCACCGATAATGATAATGAGCGTCAAGGTACCTAGTACAATCTAACAAGTGTGAATAGATGAGCTAAAGTCGAACACCTATAAGAATCTATCGATCAGGAGACAATGATGATTTCCCACTGTCGATAGCGAAGGATCTACCACTAATGACTGCAAACCCCAAGGTACTGCCAAATGGACTCTAGATCTTTGCCCCAGAGCAATGAGTCGGAGTCGATAGGGAAAGATCCGCTAGAAGGAAGGCATTAAGGCATCCTCCATCAATCTAGCATGAGTGTAACCCGTAGGCCAATAATGTGGAAGGAATCAGACGAAAAAGATGTAGTAACCCAACCGAAGTACGTTTCCGACGTACACAAGATGTGGCTAGCGCACGGCAGAAACCCTCCGAACCAACCAATAATGAAAGCTGACACAAAGGCGAGGTATCCACCAATAGGGTCAAATGGAAACCGAGGTACTGCACGAATCCCAATGTGTGATAATGTATGTTGACGTCGAACACAAGGGAAACCACTCAGTCAAAGACCCATGATATTGATCGATGCTAAGCACAAAGTGACCTATCAATAATGAAAATAGGGCAAGGGTGCGACTCTAGGCCTGTCCTCAGACCAAGGTGTTGTCGTCGATAAGGACAAGACCCGCCAGCAAGAAGTCAATGGGGACCTTCTCAAACTGGCACGAGTAAAGGACCAATATAACTGATGTGATGATAGACATGACACTGACAACCAGGGATGGCCGACTGAAAAATGAGTCAAGAGACACCGCAGAAAAGGCTGACTCAGGCTAACTTCCTTTGAACAAAAGCACGACTCAATGTGACTATGTGGCAGCATATGATGAATCTGTATAAGTTCGTCATGCAGAAGGCAGGAACGAACCCTCCATATGATTGGAAGAGATAACCAATTGGGGGAGAACTGACTCGATAACAAGGTTATGGCATACCTAAGTCAAACTAATTCCCACCCATGCGGAGGAGACTTTGTTTTGAGTGCTTTGTTCAAGGGCGACACGACTGACTCTAGCTGCCAACAATAAATGGAAATAATGTCCCTGTTCCTGCTCTTTTTGGAATATTTAATTTTTTTTTTGTCTTTTTCTGATAAGCCGGAAAAAGAATAAAAGAATGCTATGGTACAGTGGAAAGAACGAGTGTCGGTGAAACAAATGATCTAGTTCCAGGGAAAGGAACATTCCTATGCTCAATGCAGGGAGGTGAAAACTGGTCAGTGACACTCAGAGGTATGTTCCTTCCACGGATCTGGGTATGTCAAGCTGCAGAAGTCAAAGGTATGCAAGGTTGATTTTGCAGACGTCATGGTCAAAATTTGGCTTAAACACGAGTCCAAGTGAAGCCGGCTCTAGGCCAAAAGGTGCAAATGGTCAACATGCAATGCAAAAGTACAACTCGACACTCATAGGAGCCTCTAGGGTATAAGGCCAGAACGAAGCGAAGAAGCAAAGAGGAATGAGTCTTCAACGCATAAGTCATGGCGGGACTACAGAGGACTCCCGAGCCTACTCAAAACGAAGCAGCATGGGCAAAAAATGTCAGTGAGGTGCTAACTAGGATGCCCATGTAAAGGATGGCTCTACCATCGTGTCATGATTTAAAGAACCGGCGAGTGAAAATGGCTAACGAACCATAACACGATGGGGTCGACCCTATGGCAGATGTATCGGTCAAATGGAGGCTAGTATGCATAATGCAATGGAAAAATGGTGTCCCTAACCTATATGCCAGTGAGAACACGATACCTGCCATGACAGGTCAGCAGTCATGGAACCGTCTCGAACCGTCGAAAAATGTCCAAAATGTCCTAAAAAACAACCCAATCTCCACATTCCAAGCTCCAAAGTTAAAAGTGACATGAAACAAAACAAAATAAAATTTTGAAAAAATTTTGCATTTTCAAAACTTATAAAAAGAAATTTTGGACTTACCATTTTCACCGTTTGACTTGGAGAGCAAAAATTGTGGAGCAAAAGGAGCAAACTTCCCTGTGACTTATTCAACCGTTCAAACTTGCCGAAAACTTCCAGGTAAGCACTAAACTTGTCTTGCAATTAATTGTGATAGTTCTTAGGAAGTTTAATTGATGTTTTACCGTTGGATTTTTGTAAAAAATTCCTTTGCGGCGTACATGCAGGTTGGCTATATAGAACTCGCATATACGACGGCCCTACACGCGACTATATACAAAGGAACCCGCGTGTGTGTAGCAAACTAATTTTATACACAAAACTAACGGATGAAAATGATTTTTTCCTTCCAGGATGACTCTCACATGGCGTGAAAGAGAGCACTCAGTTGTGGATAATGAAGTTATGAACAATGATGAGGCATTATATGCCCTACGGGGATGCGGGTTGCTAAAGTTTGTCAAATTTCCAAATATGAAAGGCAACACGCGTTTGCTCGAGAGACTCATTGATTATTGGGATGTCGATGAGGAAGCATTCATCATTGATCAGATGCCACTCAGGGTAGAAGTGGAAGATATATATTTTATCACGGGCCTTTCCCGAAGGGGAGAGGTAGTGCATTCCCAGGGCAGGACACGGAATAGCCTCAGTGTAGATGACTATGTACAGATTTATTTCCCGGGTCATCGGAAGGTTGGGAGTCAGATCTCTATCCCACATGTGGCGAGTTTGTCACTCAGGATAATCTTGTTCACCATAGGTCGAGTGAACGGATCATCCTCACTACATCAGGCATCACGGGTAAACATGAGCGTGGCAGTGGACTGTCTCACTACAGTGTTTGACTGGTGTACTCCTCTCCTTGCCAACATGAAGGAACAACTCACTTCTATCAGGAGGGGACAGACCAAGAACTTTGGGTTCGGAACCATCTTGTGCACTTTCTTCTTCGAGAAGGTTCCCGCACTCCGCCCTAGGGTAGTAGTTTCCATCAGTAGTCCACGTGATCCACGCATGGGCCGGTGGGCTGACTTGATGAAACGTCTCGGGGGTGGGGAAGTACCTAGGAATGCATTCGACGATGATTTCTTTACCTGGTGGGAGCAACAAATCATCGCCGTGGATGATTACCCCTATGCCGGACTGGATTTCCGAGGAGATCCTGATCTAGTGTTACCACCGGATGCAGCATGGGGCGAGATTGGTAAGATTTTTTATTTTTATGATTTTATGATTTTCTGGATTTTTCAAATATAATGATGAACTTTGAAAAATATTTTTTGATGAGATTCAAATGACTAATATGATGATCATGTTCCAGAAATTGGGCCCGTACGACCAGATGGATTCCCGCGGCATGGACAGCATGGCCGAGGAGCCGAAGAGGCGGCTGCGGATGCGGAACGGACCTTAAACAACGTCCAACGACACTTGGCGAGACTAAGCTGCAAAGTACCGATGGCCGAGATAGAGGACCTTCCTCCAGATATGCAGCGTCATGTGGTTGGCATGCCACGTGACTGGGTTCGCATATTTCGGCGTGTGGCCCACGCTATAGTGACATACTTAGATGCTCATCCTGAGCCGAGGCGCTAGATATGCCTTACATGATTATGGGCATTTGAGTCCCAATTTTGTATATTTTTTGGACACACATATGTACACTTGAGACGCTTTTTGATATATATATATATATATATATATATATATATATATATACAGTTTGACTTTTTGATGCATGATTTTATGATGATGAATGATTGATATTCTAGTCTAATGCTTGATTAGCGATAGAATCAGCTAACCAATTTTGAGATCTTGGAATGTGCAAATAATTAATGTAAATAAATGATCTTTGCAACAACCTCACCCTTAAATATTGGCGATATAATAATGGATCTCTAACCCGATAAATGTTATTTAACTAACACACTATCAATTGAGAATCAAGATATACTACCAACGAGTCGATCCCATAAGAGATTGCCTCGGATAATAAATTGATAACAACTGTATACTCGGCCATATTGTTTGAAGCAGGACCGATACACACGCCTCTCGATATCATCAACTGACCAGTTGGGTAATAAAGTACCCAAGCTGCGGAAGCAAGATTCCGAGTGTGCCGACTAGCACCATCGACGAACCCAAAATAGACCAAATCATCCATCAGCACCTGCCACAGCAGACCAAAAAGCACTGATATCAGAAAACGCTCGACGATATGTGTATAAATATATACATAAAATACAAAGAAGTCATCGCCCAGCCTGAACTAAGCAAAGTACTTCTTTAGGTAGAGCCCATTTCGGGGCTCCGCCAGCTTGTTTCCTTCGAAATCAATTAACTCATACGATCCTTTTTCTAAAACTCGTTTGATAATGAAAGGACCGTACCACATAGGCTTAAATTTGCCTGCCCCCAAGGTGTCCTTATCTTGGTCATAGACCAAGACAAGGTCACCTTCAGAAAAGACACGAGGACGGACAGACTTATCATACTGTGTTTTGACCCTTTTCTTATGGGCCTCGTTCATCGTGGCGGCATCTCGACGCTGCTCATCGAGATGTTCCAAGTGAACAAGGCGCTCCTCGAGACTTGACGTCTCAGGAAGAAGCTCAACAGCCAACTTTAGAGATGGGATTTCACATTCAACCGGAAAGATAGATTCCATCCCGTAAACCAACTGAAAAGGAGTAAAACTAGTAGCCGTTTTGACAGAGGTTCAGTATGCCCAAAGTGCCGAATACAACATAATGTGCCAATTGGACCGATTTTTATCGATTGTCCGTTGGAGTATCGTCTTAAGAGTTTTATTGACCGCCTCGACCTGTCCATTGGCCTGAGGATATTAAGGGGATGAATGCTCCTGACGGAAACCTAATTTAAGAGCCAATTCGGACATTAGCTGGTTTTGGAAATGACTGCCATGGTCAGTGAGAATCTCCCTTGGGATACCGAATCTTGAGATAACCTGATTGAAAAGAAACAAAGTTACCGTGTCACTGTCGTTCTTATAAGTAGGCATGGCTTCAGCCCACTTTGTGAAGTAGTCTATAGCCACTATAACATACTTGTGATTCGCCGCTGAAGGCGGATTACAAGTCGTAAAATCAATACCCCACTTAGTGAAGGGACCAACGGTGACAACGGGAAAAAGGGGAGCTGGATGGGTGTGCATCTTGCGAGTAAAAATTTGACACGAGTGGTAGCGTTTGACCGCTTCCACATAGTCCTTAAAGAGTGAAGGCCAAAAGTAGCCGGCACGTAAGATGCGCTGGGCTGTAGCAAGCCCTGATAGATGACAACCACAAGCTCCACTGTGGCAATCATTAAGAACAGACTCTGCTTCCTCTAAGGTTAAACAACGTCGAAGAATTGAATCAATGCCTCGACGGTATAATGTGTCACCAATGATAACATAGTTTTTAGCCAGGTGACGTAACTTGCGTCGTTCATCCTTGGAGAAAGTAGAGGGAAACTTCGAAGTCTGGAGATAAACAATGATATCTCCATACCAAGGGTCTTGTGAAGAGATGAGGAATATATGTTCGTCGGGTAAACTTTCCTCATAAACAATATCCTCTCCACAAGGAAGCTCAGAAATTAGCTCCGTGAAGACCATAGATTTCTTAGACTTGGCGGACAAGAATTCGAGATCGAATTCTTGTAAAATGACTATCCATCTATTATATTTGCCCCCAATCACTCGCCTACTAAGGACAAATTGAAATGGATTGACCGCCGCTAAGACAAAATTTTTGCGTAGAAAAATATAATGACGAAGCCTCTGGACAGCATGGACAGCTGCCAAGGCCAATTTCTCAACCGGAGAATAGCGGAGTTCAGGACCTATTAAGCCTCGGCTCAAATAATAAATCACGTGCTCGACAAGAGCATCGTCTTCCTGAACTAGAACCATACCAATGGTAGATTCTGCTGCAGCGAGATATAAAAGGAAGTCTCTACTATAATCCGGTGGACTCAAAAGCGGGGCAGAGACTAATGCCTTTTTCAAAGCATCAAACGACCGCTACGCAAAGTCATCCCACATAAATGGGACTCCTTTTTGTAGCAAACACATGAACCCTTTAGTGATCTTGGCATAGTTTTCTATAAACCGTCTTAAGAAATTAGCCTTCCCTTGAAGACTTTGAAGTTGACGAATTGAGGATGGGGGAGGCAACTGAACTATTGCCTCAACCTTGAAGGGATCAACCCGAATCCCTTCAGTGGACACAATAAACCCTAACAATCGACCAGATGTAACCGCGAAAATGCATTTATTGGGATTCAACCGGATTTTATAGAAACGACATCGCTCAAAGACTAATCGAAGGTGACTCGGATGATCAGTTCTCTTTCGAGAGCGAGCAGCGAGATCATCTAAGTATGCCTCGATGACATGTTTGATGTCGTGGAAAGCGTATGACATGGCCCGCTGAAAAGTGGCTCCAGCATTTTTAAGACCAAAAGGCATCTTTCGATATGCAAAGGTACCCCAGGGACATATGAAGGTTGTCTTATGTTGGTCTTCAGGACGGATAGAGATTTGATTATAACCCGAAAAACCATCCATGAAGGAAAAAATTTCATTACCCGCACACTCGTCGATAATCTGATCAATGAATGGCGTGGGGTAATTGTCTTTCGGACAAGCCTTGTTTAAGTCCCTAAAATCAATGCATACTCGGACTGTTCCTTGCTTTTTGTCCATAGGGACTGGATTAGAAACCCAATCCATAAGAGGAACAGGGTATATAAAACCCGCCCTTAGCAGCTTCTCAACCTCAGCTTTGATAGCCGCTGCTTTCCTAGGGTTAACTGGCTGAAGCCTTTGACGAATCGGTTTTGTGTTTTCGTACGTCTTGATCTCATGTTGGACTATAGAAGGATCAATGCCGGGCATTTCCTCATAAGACCAAGCAAACACATCGCGATATTCCTTGAATAGGTCGGTGTAAATTTGAATTTCTTCAGGGGAACACTCAATTCCGATGAAGATATTCTCGATGATGTTAGGATCCTTAAAGATGTTTATAGGTATCGTTTTTGAAATTACCGACATATTACCTTTGGCACGTACGTGTGTTGGAGCCAAAGGGTTCGACACCGTACAAAAATCACTACCAATGAGCTCGGAGAATCTAGATTCTACTTCCTGCAATGGAGGAAGAAAATATGAACGATGATGTAAGTCTTCCCAAGGTCAATCTATACCCATCATTACTTCGAGGATTGCCTCTTCAGAAGGTAGAACCGAATCTAAGCAGTCCAAGGCAGAGGTAGAATCAAAGCTCCAAGCCGGGGCCACATGACCATCTAACTCTTCTTCGGAAAAAGGAGTAGAATGGTTATCTGTAGAGTCTATGATGGACTGATATCTAAGCTCAGCTGCAGATATAGGAAACGCCATTCCATTAACTTGTCCTTCAACTAATGTGGTCGTAGGTGGAGGCAAGATCCAAGGGTCAGAAAAATAATGAGTTCGGAAGAACTCTTCTCAAGGATACTCCTTGGATGATGAAATAGCATTGATTCTTGCAAAAGGAGAGGGAAGATCAAACGTACCCATCAATGAGGAATACATCCCTACTCCTAAATTCTCAGTCGGCGGGCGAGGGTTATCCACCAAAGGAACAGTAGAGTCGGAGCTTGCTTGAGGATCGATTGGGGAATAGTCCAATTGATCAACCTTAACGATTTTCCCCTCATGAGGAAAGAAAATGACACGAAACAGAGTCGACACGACGGCTTCCATCTCGTACACCCAGTTCCTTCCTAATAGGAAATTATAGTCTAGGTTAGCATCTATGACTTCAACTTCGATATTAACTACCTTCCCTCCAACACATATCGGAAAGGTCGGGATAATCCCATGCGGCTTGTGAGAATGGCCATCAAATGCAGTTAAGACAGTTGGTGAAGGAACAGCCGAAGGTGAACCAATAGCCTTCCAACATGACATGGACATGACACATGTGGAAGCTCCTTCATCTATAACGGTGCGAAAAATATTGATTTTCCGGTATGTAGACTTTATCTGAAAAGCCATATGATGAGGGAGTTTCTTTTTGACATTTGACATGTCAAAAGAGAGCATTAAAGAATTAGCTAGATCGACTGCTCCAATTGCGGAGAGTAAAGCACTTCTCTGAGACGGACACGACTGGAGAACCTCCAAAGCGGACATAGCACACGGGCTTTGAGCGAAATCCTCCACAATGGAGTAATTTTGGGCGGCCCTAGCATTAGGGTTAATCGTCATGCGTTTGGCGGAACCTTTCGGTATCCTAGGTATAGTCTCAACAGGAGGTCGCTCAATATGAAGGTCACTACCTCTGGGAATAGTTTTATCCTTAGATGTTTCAGCTTCACCATAATCATGTGACCGAGTAGTCACATGGACATTTGAACCCATCATAAAAACATTTGATGCTTTTTCCCCTTCCTGGTTGCCCCCTGAGGAGGTCCCAAGATTCGAATTCGCGCCAGCAAGAAGTTGCTGCCCTTGGGAAAACGGGTTAGTTAACACAGCTTGCGAGCTAGAAGTCCCTTGCTGACCTAACAAGCACTGAGCGTCTTCAATTCTAGGGCAGAGATGAGTTAGATGGTCCCCGCTGCATAACTTGCAAGGGAACTTAACTTTCTTTCTCGACTCACCTTTACCACCACCAGCGTTGTTGCCGGATTTATTTGCATCGGGCTTCCCATCCGAGTTCTTCTTCTTACCATGTTCTTTCTTTTTCCCATTGGAATTTTGATTTCCTTTGGGGTTATTGGATTCGACGGCGTTAATGGAAGAATTTTGGGAAGCGGGAGGATTAGACAATGTGACTTGGTTGTTAGAAGCAGTTTGCAATGACAACTGCTGCAATTGATTCAACAAGTTCACTGTAGTCGAGTCTACTGACCCAACGATACCATCCACGTGCGGACCTGGCTTTGGCTTAGCTAAATCAACCTTAGATCCAGGAGCATCTGGCAAGTACTTTTGGAGGATCCCAGACTGAGAGTAAATCAGTTCTAACTGCTGGGCCCTGAAAATGGCTTGCTTCTCAGAATAGACCCCAGACATGGAGACATCCTTGGAGATCTCAGGTTGCAAAGACTTCAAAAACCACTCTAAACGGTACTCCGGAGGGATTTCAGCTTTGATGAGCCTCTTTCTCCGTCTCCATTCCTGAATGTGATCAGAAATGTGGGTTGCCTTATCCTGACGAAAGGTGGCCAGAAGTTCAGTTCCGGCATCATAGCGGACAAGCAACTGGAAGTGATTTAAGAAGATATTGGCTAAGTCAGCGAACGATGTAAAGCTGCCCCCTGTCAACTCTATGTACCATTTAGCCGCATTACCAGTCAAGGTGCGTTGAAAGAGTCTCAACCTAATCGAATCCTCGATGAGGGAGTTGGATGAGCACCACAAATGGAATGTGGTTACATGATCGCCCGGATCTTCACCACTCTTCCCTTTGAATTTTGGAATGTCCGAAGGGAGTTTGGTTGGGACCGGAGGCCAGAACGGATTATACCTGATTGGGTCATTTGTTAACTTTGTGAGATCTGGCAGGTTTAACGTTGCCAGAAACGGAAGCCTAGGAGGACCTAGGGGATTCCACCCAAACTGGGCAGAACTCCCTAAGTTCTGAAAAGATTGTCCTGGGATTTGGGAGGCACCAGGCTGCCCAAAGTGACCAGTAGAACCGGCTGAACCAAAAGGCAAGCCTTGTGGTCCAGCAAAATTTGGAGTTTGACCAACTCCTGCCGTATAACCTCCATAGCCCGCAAAGTTTCCTCCTAAAGAATGGTAAGGAGTTGATAACCCCTGATATGGGTTCCAAGCCGAAGCAAGGGGAGGAATACTTTGAAACGAACTAACCGTGGTGTACGACCTATTCCCTTGTTGGCCGATAAATGGATTCCCAGTTCCTGCACTACTAACCCCAGGGTTATTCCAACCTTGGAAAGGATTGCTGCTTTGTCCTATAGAAGAAAAAGGCATGGATCCTACCGTTGGGTTGGAATGTGGTATATGACCATTTCCGAAAGGAAAACCCTGGAATGAGGTCGATTCGCCCATCATGGACGTAGCCGCACTAAACGGAACCGATGGAATACCCTGCGATTGGGTGCCAAAATAGAAGAGTCTAGTACTAAAAGCATTGGTTTGGGCATTTCCACTCGTGGACGGAATGGAGGTAGACCCAAGTAGAGATGTTCTCGCAAAAGATCCGAACAAGGAAGTGGAGGGGATGGAAATGGATCCTCCCCCTTGCACCGATGTAGGGGTTTGCATAGTCGCAGCACTCGTAGAAGCCATGCTTCCAGTAGTGGTCATGAATGGTAAGCGCGTAGCGTAACTTGGACTTGCCGGTCTATGTGACGGAGTCCCAACGTATTGCAATACGTCTGGATGACTAAATGGTAGAGGAGAATTTGGAACCACTAATGATTCTGAAAGTTCTTCTACCTCTACGTTATTCTCCGCTTGAAAGCGAACTCAAGAAAGGACTGGAGTGTCCCTCTCTTGCTCAGAAGTACCAGGCCTTTCTTGGCCGCTAATGTCCCCGAGAGGAGGATCAATCCCCAATGCGTCAACCGGCGTGGGATGGACCCCACCGGTAGTACTGCCTCTGCGCCTTCTAGGAGAAGGCTCTAAACTTGGTGGCGAGATACCACGAAGTCTTCGAGACCGTCTTGGAGATCGGTCAGCCACTTTGAATTTTTTGTTATGATCTAACTAAAGGCTCAAAAAAATTAAAAGCTAAGCCGACTAGGAGCACAGAGCACACACTATAAAGTCCGTAAAGATATAGCTAGTCAAACAACTTCCAAGTATTTCCGCTCCGGGTGATTAGGACCGGACACCAAAATACGAGAAAGTGAATCAAGGGACCTTCCGAAGATAGTCTGGGATGATGAGGGCCCAGTCCTATCAGCGAAGGTATTAGAGTAAGTTACGCTGACCTCCTAACAACAGCCTGCGCTGGTGCAAGCCCCCAAGCTTCGCAAGGGTGCTCTCCAGTAGTACTGTCGAGAGTGATACAACGTCGACCTCAGGTGCCACGGGATTCCCCTCCGCAGCCACCTATGCAGATCCCTAGGAGAGGCAACTATGGGTACCAACTCGTCGCAGAAGCCAGGCGGAACAGTCGTGAGGTAAGTTCAGACAAGTAGGAGAGGGGGTATCTTTCTTCCCTGTCTTCACAGACCCTCGCGCTTAACTCCCAGATCCGGAGCTTTCCTGGTCTTCCTAATGCTATTGGATTTACTCTCGTTAATCAGACTCTTATGTTTGACGTTTTATGTGGCCTTGGAGAGTTGACTGTCCACTCGCCTAATCCAAGGCCCTAAAATCCTAAACTTGTTGGTGTAACTGACTAAAACAAAAAAGTTCTAGTGGATTTTGATTTAGCGCTTGATTTTATTAGGTTGTTCTTTAAGTCACAAGGTAATGGAGATGAAACTTGTGGTGTTTTTATGGACGCAAAAGAAATTAATAAAACTTAGCTACATGCACATGCACTTTTTGTTTTCGATGAAGAGCAATTTCTATGAGGTTCATAGGTACTTCTAATATAAACAAATTTTCTTTTTCTTTTCAGACTCCACACTCACAAAAACTAACAAAACTAAATATGCCTAAAAAGAGATGCAAATCTATCCTAATGCAAGAACTATATGTGGATGCAAGATTTAAAGACTACTTCTAAAAACAAAGAAGGAAAGTCGCTGCTTTACCAAATTTTGTCTTGCCACTAAAATGCTTAGATAGAAGATGATGTGTTACCAATCATTTTGTCCAAACAATAAAAACAAGTTTTAAGATAAAAACAAAGCACTTTCACTTTGCAAAAAAGGAAATCAAATGAAAAGCAAGTTTAAGAAAGCGAAACTCAAAACTTTCAAAAGATTTTCTTTCAATCAAACCAAAAAGTCTTTTTCAAAGGACAGCTCTCAAAAATACTGACACCAATGATTGATAAATAGGAAACCAAACACTTTTGTGAATTGACACCTTTCAAATGATGAAAACTCAACAAAAATAAAATGTGTTTGAAATCGCTTTTGACAATCAAAAGCAGCAATGAAAGTCCAAAAGATCAAAAGACAAGTTTCAAGAAAATGGTAACAAACAACTTTCCCGAAACAAAGGAGCAAATGGTCACAAAAATGATTTCGTTAAGCAAACAAAAGTGTCATGAAAGCAAAATGGACACAAAGCTTGAAATCCAATCTTCCTACTCTGCCAAAACAGAGCAGTCAAGATTCTTAACCAGAAATCTTGTGTGTCAAAAATCAATGACGCTTGCAATCAACGAAAACAAGACTAGTACTCCTTATAACTAGAGAGAGTTCAGAACAAGATTCCCCCAGTTAAACAGACGACTGTTACTGGAAAATGATTGCTTGAAACTGACCCAAACCACCAGACAAACATTCAGCAACAAGAAAATTTATAAATCTTGAAAATTATATAGTATACGCGCCTGCAGTGATGTGCAGAATGTGTGTACACGCGACTGTAACTGAGGAAACTCGCATATACGCAGGTTCACTTAGTACAGCTTGCGTATATACGCTTCCGTAATCCAGAAAAATAGCGTGTCTGAAGATTTTCAAGAAAAATAAAAAATACAGACTGAAAAAACTGGAAAAGCTTAGAGTTCAAGAACAGATCAGACAGTCAGAGCCAACAAACAAAGCGGCTAAGCCTTGATTGGCTTGAAGACTACCCAAACTAGGAACAACAAGAGTGTTGTCCCGGTGGAGTCGCCAATTCTGGTTGAAGGGAAAGTACCCTAGGGTCCTTTGGGCTAAGACTCTACCAGACTGAAAATTGCTTTATTCAAAGAAACACACACACAGCCATCGTCTTTACTTTTAAGCAAATTCTAATGTTAAGGGTACGTACCTAAGGTCCTACGTTCGAGAAGGCCTTTAGGGTCTGTTATAGACATTTTTGTGCCTCGCATCATGGAGCATGAAATGTCAATAATCACAGGGATCCTCAATCCCTAAACATGTTGTTCTTACCCCTAAAAGAACAAGGTCATCAAACAACAGCACTTCCAATCAGTTCTCCACCTGAAAACACTTCAAAACAGGCTTATTTTGGATCATGTCAGCTGCTTAACTGAGCTTCTGCGCTGTAATGCAACTGTCCCACTCTGTACCTGCGCTGGAAGTCAAAAGTAATGAAGGCTACCTGCGCTGGGCGAGATTGGCCAAGTGGCACAGTCATCCTGCAAGGTGTCAACTGCCCAGGAAGCTTCCAAACTGACACTTGGTTCATCAGATTCGCCTTGTGATGAGTAAGAGGTACTTGATCACCATGTGTAACCAAGGATCTCCAAGTGGACTCAAGAACTGAAGATTAACTGAAGAGGGAGAGGACACTAGTCAGCTCTATGCCAGCCTCAAGCTGACTCATCCTCTCTTCTTCTCTCCTATATATAGAGCTCTTCTATGAGGTCTAAGGAGGCTGGAATTTTGTGTAAAGCAAGGAGGTGCTGTTGGATTACAGTTAGAGCTATTGGGTGATTGTTTTACTAGAGGTGAAGAGGAGAGTTCTTGCTGCTGGGGAGGTGCTGCTGGATTGGAGCCATCATTGGTTGTAACCTTCTCAGAACCCTGTTACTTCTATCAATAAAGTTTTGCATGTTCTCCTATATACTTGTATTGCATTGATGTATTGTATTTACAT
Source organism: Pinus tabuliformis (assembly GCA_031772625.1). Lineage (NCBI taxonomy): Eukaryota > Viridiplantae > Streptophyta > Pinopsida > Pinales > Pinaceae > Pinus > Pinus tabuliformis. The sequence continues at coordinate 129,813,929 of CM062808.1, read as the reverse complement.
GTATATTTGATTCACTCTAATCCATGCATCAGTTATGAGTACATGTATCTTGTAGTTTCCTCTCTTGTTTTGTGTAGGGCTTGTGTGTAGCTGGACCGGCAAAGAGAGCAAGGAGCTGGGAACAAGAGACAAAGAGAGAGGATCAAGATCGACTAAGCGAAGGATACCAGGTTGGTTGATCATTTCTTCCCTCTCTCTGTACTTTCATAAAGGAAAACATCAAAGCTTTACTTTCAGTTGTTGCTAAAGACTGTCACCTTTAGAGTAGGGATAGGGTCATCCGCATCAGATACTTTTCCCCACAACAAACTGGCGACTCCGCTGGGGAGCCTAGTATCTTGTTGGTTTTTGTAGTATTTTGCTATTCGTTTCTTGAAGAAAAGAGTACCAAATCGAAAAGCTTTTGACTATATCAAAAGCGAAGTAGAGGGTCTGCTACTCTTGCTCATTTGCTGAGCAAATTCAAGATTTGAAGAGCTTATCTACAAAAGACTCTTTACTCTTTGTGATAGATCTTCATCCTCTTGATCATCCCTTAGCCTGTACTTGACCTATAGCTTTTTATTTCATCAAAAACAGTGCATTTTTGAGCTTTTTATGACCCGGAAAACTTTGTAGACGAAACTCTCGTGAGTCAGTGCAGGCTGTCCACAGGCAGTCTGCATTACAGCGCAGGTTCTCCCTTCGGGAACTGCGCTGAGAGTGAAATTGGCAGACTAGAACCTGCGCTGGTCCAGTTAGCCCTTGTCTTGCTCAGTTTTCCTATTGTGTCTTGGCCCTGTTTGCACTTGTTTTTGGCTGATTGCTTGCTGGTTATTGTACTTGCTGTAAGCCACTTCTCCTTGACATTATTCCGCCTCAGTTGTGTGATGAAACTGTGAATGTTCTTTCAGTATTTCTTGTTTCAGTTACAGTTTCCCATTGTGAAAAGCGAACCAGTATAGCTTTGGCCTCTTAGATCCTGAACTGTAAAAGTGTCTTTGTGATCTTAAGAGCTAGTTTTATTACTGTTCATGGCTGTTTGAGTTTGTTTGCTTTTCATTTCATGGTTTGAATCTATACATTTCCTGTGTTTTTAAACAAGTCTATCATAAGGTGTCTTTTTGATTGTGGACAAGCTTGTTTATTTCTACTTGAAATTAGATTCAAAATCATACAACAGTTTCCTTTTTGTCTAGCATCAACATTAAGGATAACGAAAAGAAATACATGCATTGTGCATTTTGCATTTGACTGTATGCTTGACGATTTAGGAAGATGTGCATTTTAGTGTGTGTTCTTTGATCTGTGGAAAAAGTTGTGTCCTTCTTTTCCCTCAAGTAGATTAAGGTTTTCAAAGTTGAAAGATTGAAAAGATTTGCTTCTCATTCTTAGATTGCATATAGGAAGTTGTATATATACATCTCGTGGCGAACCTGAAAGGCAAACTGTTAAGAAAGATCAACATTAAAATAAACTCAATTTACATAACAACGCTTTGGAATTTAACGCAAACATCTAGAGGTCTAGGTAGAGACGTGTTCCGGTGTCGTTAAACATAGTGACTGTCGATCTCTACGAAGGTGGGTGATTCCTCCTGAGAGTCGGTGGCACTAACACGGACATGAGCTCCCGCGTACCGTCGCGTATATTGGGAGACCCCTATAGGCTTTTATCCTTTATCCTTAGGAAACCGTGTCGGCCGCCCTACTGATCACGATGCAGTGAACACAGCATTCACGAAGATCGACCACCCGTACCGTAAAACGTATTCTGTGGTTTCGCGAAAGGTTTGGCACACCCTCTGCCTAGATCTCCAGAGCAGTTTCTTTTGGCCTTTTTCAAACTCTATAACTGAAAAAGTCCAACCGAGCATTTGTCACTTCGGGCTCGTTAATACATCGAAGGCGACTAGAGTCATCTTTAGCTTTTTCTCGACTCTTAAAACATGAAAAAGCAAGTTTGTGTCTAAAAGCGTCATTAATAAAATTTATTTTAAAGCGGAACATAATCACCTGTTATTCCCACGTTGATCTTTCAGTTGAAAAGTATGGAGCCCACCAACCAAGGAAGTAACCTTGGCGGAAGTCCAAATCCCTTCTCCTCTTGGGGAGATGTTGGTGCGCCTCATATGGCTACATTATCTCTTCCAGGATTGACAATTGGCCTCCCTGTATGGCTCTTTTCAACTAATGTAGTCCAGATCGCCACTAATCCTGAGCAGTCGAATCAACAGTCAGAACAATCTAGAACTACCCACCAGCCTTCCACTTCTTATGATACTTCCTCTGATCCTTCATCTTCGCAAGGTAGAGCCGGCAAAAGTCAGCCTCCCAAGGAGAAGAAGGAAAAGAAGAAGAAAGAAAAGAAGCAGAAGGAGCCTCTGGCGAAGGCGACTGGGGGCAAGAAGAAGAAAGCTGACAAAAACCCACACACTGCACCGACCGGGCCTAAATCGCCATGTGTCATTTGCAAAGGGATCCATTTCCATCGTGATTGTCCTTGTATTCCCCGGATACTAAGGGACTGGTCCCCAAGGTTGCACAATCTGGTAGCATCAACCTCTGGTTGTCAAGTTGATTGCATTCCGTCAACTAGCGAGAGTGAAGGACGAAGAAGGGGACCAAGATCACCCTGTCTATTGTGTGAAGGTCATCATGCCATCCACAAATGTCCATTCTTAGATGAGGCCAAGAGAGTTTTGGAAGATCGCCCGGTGTCACCAGTGCGACTTCCACCTGGATATCAAAAACTCGCGCCTAATCCCTCGATAGTTGAAAATCCGGTTGAACCACTCAAGTGGTCAGCTGAAGTGTCGGTCATTGAGAGTGAACCTACTGAATCTAGATTAGACGAAAGTCTAAAGGTCAATACGGCAGTTGGCCCGATTCTTCCTTCAGAGGTTCTATCGTCCAATGACCCCGTCATTGAAGACCCGTCTTCAAATGACACCGTCGCCGAAGAGTCGTCTTCATGCGACACCCTCACTGATGAGAACAAGGATGACACCATCCAGGTTCTTTTCATCAGCACCGACTCCGATGAGCATCAGGGAAATGCGCCCATTCCTTTATCGCAGGAAGGAACATCATCAGAGTCGTATCCGGCCGTATATTCGGTCCCACCGCCAAGCAACCTGGTTGTATCCTTTGATTGGAATCAACTAGGCAGACCCCGGTTACCAGCCAGTGTACCATTCAGAATCATTGTCCAGATCTATAGAATGATTATGGCTGGTACTATCATTGATGAAGGGGCGTCTGTGAGTATCCTTTCCTCTGTTGCTTGGAAAGCACTGGGTTCCCCGGCGCTTTTACCTGAGTTGAGAAATCTCTCAGGTTTTGATAAAGGAACCAGTCGACCATTAGGGATCCTCCCCGATGTACCTGTTACATTGAAAGGGAAGACCGTCAGGATGAACGTGTTGGTAGTTCAAGGACCCTTGGATTATAACCTACTCCTTGGACGCGACTATATTTATTGCATGGGAGCGATAGTCTCCTCACTCTTTAGAGTAATGTGTTTTCCACATGAAGGAAAGGTGGTCAAGCTCGTAGACCAACTTTCATTTCCAGGATCTCGCATCGCAAATAGTCAAATACCAATCCTAAATGGTCTGTTCACTCAAGATTCGCCTCCGCCCCCGGTCCTCCTTCCCGATGAGCGCGAGTGATTCGAAAAGAAAGACTAGGACCCAGGGGGCATGCACCCTGGTCTGCTTCGGGCAGAAGAAACTCCAGGTATAAGACAGAATTTCCGCAGGAGAACATGACTAGTCCGTACCCCATCCGTAGGAAGTGGGGTTGTTCTGGAAAAATGATCTTTTGTTAAAGTTATGTGTTTGGGAATCATTCACCTTTGTCTAAAAAAGTGGGCAATGCCCGAGTAGGAATTCCCTTATTACAACAAGTAGTCACCATCTTTAAATTCAAGCCTCGCCCATCGAAACATGTGTTTTGAAGGATAAGCAGGGGCAGTCTATTAAGAAGGAGACCGTATTGTTGTGACAGAGGGTAACCATCTTAGGACAACCCAATGATAGGCACTGCCGAAGAAAGAGATTGATCTGCGGCAGCAAATCGAACCGTCTTTGGAATAATAAGAAAGAGGCAAGCCTCCCTCAATAATACCGATGTTTTATCTTTGAGTAGTGTTCTTCTATTGTCATAAATAGCTGTTTGTTAAAAGTGGGCCGACGGGAAGCCTGAGTACTGCGTAAGACCCCTTAAAATAACGAGAAGACAAGTACCGTTAGCATTAGATTAGCAAGATGACAAATAAATGTGAACACCCAAAGAAAAGCAGAAGTAGGGGAGAGGAGGGGCAGCCTCGAAATTCTATCCTATACCTGGGGGCATGCAAACTTTTTGGATTGCAAGCTAGGGGCGGTTATTTATCTGGTTTTAAGATTAGCCGTTTCCAAACTTGCATGAAAGAAAGCCTGTGGGGCAAAAGTAAAATTTGCCAAAAGTGAGCACAGCTGTGGTAAGGCATAAGCTCTATAAAAATTGGTCCTTACGAGAGGCGTTCTTCATATGACTGGTATATCGAGCAGTTTTAGCATATAGTTCATGCTCGTTAAAAAATAAACGCAAATCCGAGCAGTTTTAGGACTGAATTTATGCTCGTTAAAAAATAGAAAAGTGTGAGCAAAAGTTTCCCTCAGAGTTCAAGCTCATGGAAAAAATGAACCGGTAAATAACCTTTTGAGATCGTAAATTCATCAGCCATAAGAACCTTGATCGTGTTTTCATCCATCACCTCCACTGTTCATTTGGCCGATCATTCACTTCCATTTGTGTGTTTACCTCTTTTGACCGGTAATCAAGCGATGTCTTTCCATGTTCGACTTCAGCGCAATTCTCACATGGATCGACTTGTACTTAGAGTGAAGATTGAACGAGTTTGAAGACCCCGGATCTAGTTTCATCCATCCGGGCTGCGATATATATTCAGGAAATATAAAAGCATTTGCCATGTACATCATTGCAGCAGATGATCATCCTACTCAAAGGATGATAATTTCAGCAGAAAATTATCAGTCTATCTTCAGACGATCGTCTGTCATATGTACCAAAATGTATTTATAAAAAGCTGAGCATGGGAATGCCCGCCTCAGCTAGATCATGAGAATAATGATGAATGAAAAATAATGTATTGTATTGTATTGTATTACAGGGCACTCTCCTCAGCACTGGAACGAACTTCGGATCCTCTAGATAAAGCATTTCACCCGATAAACGGCCTCATACTTTAGGGGGCAACTGTTATAGACATTTTTGTGCCTCGCATCATGGAGCATGAAATGTCAATAATCACAGGGATCCTCAGTCCCTAAACATGTTGTTCTTACCCCTAAAAGAACAAGGTCATCAAACAACAGCACTTCCAATCAGTTCTCCACCTGAAAACACTTCAAAACAGGCTTATTTTGGATCATGTCAGCTGCTTAACTGAGCTTCTGCGCTGTAATGCAACTGTCCCACTCTGTACCTGCGCTGGAAGTCAAAAGTAATGAAGGCTACCTGCGCTGGGCGAGATTGGCCAAGTGGCACAGTCATCCTGCAAGGTGTCAACTGCCCAGGAAGCTTCCAAACTGACACTTGGTTCATCAGATTCGCCTTGTGATGAGTAAGAGGTACTTGATCACCATGTGTAACCAAGGATCTCCAAGTGGACTCAAGAACTGAAGATTAACTGAAGAGGGAGAGGACACTAGTCAGCTCTATGCCAGCCTCAAGCTGACTCATCCTCTCTTCTTCTCTCCTATATATAGAGCTCTTCTATGAGGTCTAAGGAGGCTGGAATTTTGTGTAAAGCAAGGAGGTGCTGTTGGATTACAGTTAGAGCTATTGGGTGATTGTTTTACTAGAGGTGAAGAGGAGAGTTCTTGCTGCTGGGGAGGTGCTGCTGGATTGGAGCCATCATTGGTTGTAACCTTCTCAGAACCCTGTTACTTCTATCAATAAAGTTTTGCATGTTCTCCTATATACTTGTATTGCATTGATGTATTGTATTTACATGTATATTTGATTCACTCTAATCCATGCATCAGTTATGAGTACATGTATCTTGTAGTTTCCTCTCTTGTTTTGTGTAGGGCTTGTGTGTAGCTGGACCGGCAAAGAGAGCAAGGAGCTGGGAACAAGAGACAAAGAGAGAGGATCAAGATCGACTAAGCGAAGGATACCAGGTTGGTTGATCATTTCTTCCCTCTCTCTGTACTTTCATAAAGGAAAACATCAAAGCTTTACTTTCAGTTGTTGCTAAAGACTGTCACCTTTAGAGTAGGGATAGGGTCATCCGCATCGGATACTTTTCCCCACAACAGGTTCCAAACCCTTCTTGGAGTTCCCTTCTTCTTCCTTTGACCTGTAAGACAAACAAATCAAAGAACACAACAGTACATGTACAAATACTTATGTATAAACCATATTTATGCTATAAAGTTAGTTATAAAAATCTTTAGGTAACCACTTGCATAAGAATTCAAAACAAGAATCTCATAAGCATAAAGAAAGATTGTTTCGGGAACAAAGACGTGTTTCTTTATATATAAAGGCAAATAAAGTACATATAACGGAAAGATATCACCTGAACACCTTCAGCAGGCTCCAAGCAAAGCTTCCTCCCAAATTCATTCCAGCCTCAAGCCTCCAACAAGAGCTCCTTCCAAGTCTTACTCAATGATGACATAAAAGATGAATGATCACCAATACACATGGAAAAAAGGGTTTCCTATGCAAAATGGGGGAAGTGCAGAAAGCACCAAGGACTTCAGACCTGGTCTAAGGGGAAAATATCAGCATAATAATCTTGCTCCTCTTTTCTCTCTCCCTTAGGCCTTCCCTTTGATGTCTTTTTATACCATCTCCAAAGTAGTTTTTTAGTTAGGAATTGGTTGGGAACAGTTGGGCCACGGGCACTAACAGGTGATCAGCAGGTAAAACCCACGATCTCCGCCCAAAAATAAGGAATTATATAATTTTTTAAGTGTTTTAATACATACACGCGGGCTGGGTATACACAGACCCCCGTGTACACACGTTTAACTCAGGGCAATGTCGCGTATAGGGAATAAAACACTGTTTTTTAAATTTTTGGACCAGGTCTGGAAGGAGGGGTTGCCCTAGGCCATGAGTGCAGCATCACAAACCATAAGAGTGAGATTTGGAGCTATAACATTGATGCGGAGCCCAAAGACACCGTTTCCACCACGAAGATCCAGAAGGAGGAACCCGAAGATCCAAAGGAGGAGGAACATCTCTTCCACTCCCAGATGTGGGTAAAGGGCTCCCCACTATAGTTCATTGTTGACAGCGGGAGCCAAAAGAATCTCATTTAGGCAGAGGTCATGAAGTGACTGGGCTTACCGACCACAACACATCCACAACCATACACTATCAGGTGGCTTCACCAAGAACGGGATCTTTGCGTGAGCTAGCGGTGTCACCTTCCATACAACATCAAGCCCTTCACGGATGAGGTATTGTGTGACATTTCTCCCATTGAAGTTTTTGATGTATTATTAGGACAAACATACTTGTGGAAGCGACATGTTTTGTATGAATCAAGGCCCCATGCTATTATTGTTACTTTGGGAAATATGTTGTACACGATACTAGAGGTAGCATGCCTACTGCCATCTCTTTGGTTACTACAAAACAATGCAATAAGCTCATTTCCAAAACTAGGAAATTTGTTTTCTTGATGATATGCCCTCAAGGAGAGAAGAAGACGGTGGCCATTACCTATAAACAGGGCCCCTCCGCACAACAACTACATATGTACAAGGTCATGGAGGAGTTCAAGGACATCTTCACCTCCCCCCACAGGGGTTCCTTTACACTATCAGGTCAAGAACTCCATCGATCTGACCCCAGGTGCGTCACTACCCAATGGACCAATATATCGGTGCTTCATTTTGGATAACAATGAAATCAAGAGGTAGATTCAAGAGCTGCTACAGAAAGGTCACATCCATCCAATTTCATCACCCTGAACCCGATCGTGTTGGTACAGAAGAAGGATGGGACTTGGAGACTCTATATTGACTATCGGGCGCTGAACATGATCACTATCCATAATAGGTACCCAATCCCATGGATTGATGGCCTCCTAGACCAACTGAAGGGGGAAAAATATTTCAGCAAGATCGATTTGATGTCAGGATATCACCAGGTACCTACCGAACCCTCTGATGTGTGGAAGACTGCCTTCAAAGCCAAGGATGGCCTTTTCGAATCGTTGGTTATGCCTTTCGGATGGACGAATGCTCCTGCAACCTTCATGAGGCTAATGGATGACATATTGTAGCCATTCACCAACTCATTTGTAGTGGTATACTTGGATGACATCTTGATCTTTAGCCAATGTTGGGAAGAGCATCTCCACCACATCCAACGGTTTCTTGAAACACTGTGGCAACACAAGTTATGTGCCAATTTGGAGAAATTCACTTTTGGCATGACCCAAGTTCAGTATCTGGGATACGTTATTGATGAACAGGGGTGCATGTGGATCCAACAAAGATCCAAGTCATTCGAGATTGTCCATCTCCAACCACTCTGACAGAGCTTCACAGCTTTCTAGGTCTTGTCAACTTCTACCACAGGTTCGTGCTGGGATTTTCTCATATCACTTGGCCCTTGAGTTAAGTCACCAAGGGAGGAGAAAAAGTAAATTTTTTTTGGTCTGAATCTCAATAGAAAGAATTCACAGAGTTGAAATATCTCCTATGCTCGGCACCAGTGCTCGCATTACCAGACTTGCAACAACCATTTAAGGTCAAGACAAATGCCTCTAACTATGTTATTAGGATATTCCTTACTCAACATGGGCATCTAGTGGCATATCACAGTGAGACACTTCCAGACACAGTTTGGAAGTATCCCACTTATGACAAAGAGATGTATTCCATTATGCAGGCTTGCCGATAATGGAAGCATTCCATTTTGGGGAAGGAAACAGTCATCCACACAGACCACTAACCCCTGCAGTTCATACAAACCCAAGGGAAATTTCAGAATGACCGCCATCAGAAGTGGTCCACATACTGTTGTTGGGAAAAGTATCTAATCAGAACGCCCCTATCCCACTCTAAGGTGTGACAGTGCCTTAGCAACAAACAAGGAAAACTATTTTCGTATTCTTCTTTATGAAATGTAAACGAAGAGGAAGGATGAACTAACCTGTGTCTTGCGCTAGTTTGTTGATCCAATCGCTCTCCTCTTTGTTTGCTTCCCGCTGCCTGCTCCCTTACTTGCCCAGCTTCACCAAGTTCCTGCAAGATCACAGAAGAGGAAAACTACACAAAGACATAGATTTACATTCATAAATAGCTTAGGATCAGATTTAAGCTAAACATGCAAATATAACAAAACATCATTGATACACAAGCATGTAGGAGAAACTCAAATAGTTTTATTGATATAGTAAGAAGATCCAAGAGGAGATACAATCAAGTGAGTCCCGATCCAGCATCTACCTCCCAACAAAGGAATCCCTTCTTCACTTCCAACAAAGCATAAATCACCCAATGCACTAATCTCAATCTCAAAACCAACAGCAATTCTCTACAAAGTACAAAATTCCAGCCTCCAACCTCTGGGATGAGGGATCCATATATAGATGTAAGCAAAGAGGATGAGTCAGATTATGTTTTGACTTGTGGCTTCTCTCTGTCAGTTCTTGCTTCCACTTGGAGACTGAGAGCCTCTTACTCATCCTTCGTCGAACTCAGTGAGGCAAGTGTCATTGAAGAAGATTCTGGAAGCTTCCATTGTCTCCCCACCTCGTGGAATGACTCTGCCACTTGTCATTTCCCACTCAACGCACCCTGGTAGTGCATTCAAGTGCGTTGCAATGCACCTAGCCAGTGTATTTGGGTGCTTTGCAACGCAGCTAGCTAGTGGAGCATCTGAAATGATCCTGATTTGACTAGTTTTGAGCAGTTTCTGGTGGAGAACTTCTGGGAGAAGCTGTAATTTGTTGACCTTGTTTCTTTAGGAGCTGGAACAACACTTTTAGGGACTTAGGATCCCTTGGTTTATGGACATTTCATGCTTATAGCTGTAAGGCACAAAAATGTCTATAACACTTGCCCCCTAAAGTATGAGGCCGTTTATCGGGTGAAATGCTTTATTAGGAGGATCCAAAGTTCTTCTAATGCTGGGGAGGAGACCTGTAATAAGATACAATACAATACATTATCTTCACACTGTTTTCATGATCTAGCTGAGGCGGGCATTCCCATGCTCAGCTTTATAAATTCATTTTCATGTACATAGGACAGACAATCATCTGATGGTAGAATGATGATTCTGATGAAGTCATCATCCTTTTGGTAGGATGATTATCTGTGCTGCAATGTTGTACATGTCAATGTTTTTATTTTTCCTGAATATATATCGTAGCCCGGATGGATGAAACTAGATCTGGGGTCTTCAATCTCGTCCTATCTTCACTCGAAGTACAAGTCGATCCATGTGAGAAATTTTTTGAAGTCGAACATGGAAAGACATCACTTGATTACCAGTCAATGATGTAAACTATTAACAAGCGCGCGAGGAATCACCGATAAGGATGATGACCCTCAAGGTACTGCAGTACAATTCACGTGGTGTGAATAAAGGACTTGGCGTCGAACACCACGCAAAATCTTTCGGCCGAAGGTCATTGATGTATACCTGTTGCCGGAAGTGAGAAACTTGCCATTGAGGCATGCAAGCTTCAAAGTACTGAAGGGGTGTCCCTAGATCAACTTCTTGGATAATGAGCTGATGTCAACAAGAAGTGATCCTTCAAAGGAGGGCCTTGATGTATCCCACATCAATGACATGGAACGGAGCAAATGATTTTGATGGAGGTGAAAATGATCTGATGATATATGGTTCAGGGTGGCGGTCATGAAAGAATGAAGTATAATGTATGGTAGTGGATGGGACACGGGTGACTTCTCTGGATGACTTCTCTTGAACATGTCGACGACACTTATATGATGATTGGTAGCATTTACCCCAAAGGTGTATGGTATGGCGAGACCATGGTGATGTGACCGGTGAATGAAACAACCCAACCCGACTCAGGCACGGAGTGGAAGTGTCATGTTCAAGAGCGACTTGCTACCAATAAAGATTATTTGAGTTTCTTCCCAATTTTTCCCCAGTCATTGTTGACCAGTACCTCTTTATTTTTGTCAAGCTTGAGGAGGATAACATATGCTTGTTCTATAATTTGCCCTTCGGGCAAACCCATCGCTATGTTTTAACGAGCCTAGCGATAGTGAAACTCGTTCTCGTCTAAAGACAAATTTGTCGTTATTAATGTTTTTAACGAGTTTAACGAAAAAGATAACTCGGTCCTTTTCCTTTTTAGGGAGTCTGAAAAGGAACATAAAGGTAACTCCGGAAGTCCTTTTTCGTCATCTAATCCCTTAAGTCCGAAAAAGTATAAAACAATACAGAAGGGATGAATTTTCGATAGTTTTAACGAGCCGAATAATACAAGCGCTCGATATTTTTGTGCAATAATCCCTCAGGTCCAAAAAGATTAAAATCTAGAGGAGGGATAACACTTCCGGTCGCTTTAACGAACTGGAAGGCCAAAACTCGGCAATCTTTTCATATTTTACGAGTCAGATGAAAAGAGCTTAAAGAAGACTCGTCTTTTGAGGAACGAGTGATAAAATGTGTAGCAGCTGATTCCAGGTAAGGGTTGGAATTTTCCAAGCACGGCAGTGTCACAAGGATGGCTAGTGAAATCACTCTTCGCAACTGTTCCTCAAAATGGGTAAATAATCAAATGGAGGTGAATGATCGGCCAATGGAAAAGTGGAGGTGACGGTGCAAACACGACCAAGGCTTTAATGGCTGATAATGTTACATTCACGGTGGTTATTTACCAGAGTATAGTTCATTTTTTAATGAGCCTAAACACGGATTGAAACACTTGCTCGGTCTTATGTTTATTTTTTAACGAGCATGAACTATGCGCTAAAACTGCTCGATGATAAGTTTGCATGCCCCCAGCATAATAACGCTTGCATGCCCCCAGAATAATAACACAAATCGAGGTGCATGCCCCCCAAGCTTCATTGCATTCAACTCAGTGGTTGGAATGAAGGTTTACCTTTGAGATTTGAAAAGGTCATTTGTTTCATTTTTTAATGAGGTTGACACAGTAAAAGAACTATCCTCGTGACTCCTTGTTTCATTTTTTAACGAGGTTAACATGAGATAAGAACCGTCCTCGGAGTCGAAATCCATTAGATATAGAAGGTTTCATATTCCACTGTGGCCACTTCTGCCAGATTACTCGGAGGCGGTAGGGCAAAAGTACCCATTAAGGTAGGGTCTTTTAGGAGACCTACTCCATTATTTTGGAGCGAATGATTGCTTCCACGGATCATTGGAATGCTTCCCATAACTTGTGAACTGTTGGGGAGAAATGTTTGTTGGTCGACGATTGTAATCCCTCCTTGAAAGGGAAATGAAATCTTTCTTAAATAGGTCGACACAACAGCTGCCATGGCATATATCCATGGTCTTCCTAGTAGGATGTTGTAATCAAGATTCCCATCTATGACTTCAACATCTATTTCTACTGTTTTCTCTCCTAGTTCAACTTTCAAGTTATTTAGGATACCATATGGGGTATATGTCCTTCCGTCGAATGCTTTTAACGTCGTCGCACACCGCGACAAGGTTGGAGATCCTAAATTTTTCCAGCAACTCATCAACATAATACATGTAGATGCCCCCTCATTAATAATTGTTCGATGAACAGTTTTGTTGAGGGCTTTCACTTGAATAAGGAAAGCTAGTTGAGCTGGTAACTGAGGGTCATATCCTTCATGATTAAAGGCCACAAGATTGGAATCCATTGGGTTAATCCCACCTATTGCTGATAATAAAGCTTTCTCTTGGGAGAGGCAATTTTGCGGTACCTCAAGTGTCGACATAGTGGACGGCGATTGGGCCAGGTCCTCTATTATATTATAATTCTGTGCTATTTTTGCACGAGGATTAAATGTCGATTTGTCCACTACTCCCTTTGGTGACTTTATCATTTGTTCAGGAATGATGGGTGGCACAACTTTGGTCAAAGTTGTTGTCGAACTACTAGGTTGTTCATTAGCCTTGTTATTCGATACCTGTGGATTCCCGTAATCTTTATTCCTTGCCAAAGCATCATTTTGCTGCTTTGAGATAGACAACATAAGCACTTGGGATCGGGAAGAATTTTGATTAGCAACCAGTTTGGTTCCCGGGCTTGGAAACGGATCAGTCAATACTACTGAGGTTTTTGAACTCTTAAAGAGTTTCTTAACTTCATCTTTATGTGGACAATCTCTTTTCCGATGATCCTCATCGCATATATGATACCCCGCAGGGGGTTTCCTTTGCCCAAAAGGGTTCGCAGAAGCTTTATCGTGCTTCTTTTTTCTCCCTTTATGTTTCTTCTTGCCCCCTAGGTTCTTCAGTTGTTTGCCCTTGTCATCCGACACGGCATTTACTTCCGAGGCAAGAAGTTCCTCATTTGCATTTTGACCGGAAATCTTACGGGCCTTTTTAGATATAGCCTTTATCGATTTCATGTCTGTTGCGCCAATCACGCCATCACCGGCATGAGGTCATTTTTTGATTTAGGAGGAGGAGGAATTGAGAATTCTGGTCTAGGGGCGTCAGGTATTTTATCGTAGAGAGTGCCGAACTGAGTGTAAATCAGGTCCAGATATTTCGCACGAGCGATAACTTGCTCTTCTGTTACGACTCCCCCCTTTGCCACATCTTCCGTGATGGAAGGTAGTAATGACTTGATAAACCATTCAGCTAAGAGCTTATCGGGGACGTATGTTTTTACCATCCTACGACGACGTCGCCACTCATGTATATGATCATATATGTGAGTGGTCGTTGTTTGTTTGAAGTTGGTAAGAAGTTATGTTCCCGTTTCGTACCTTATTGGTAACTGAAAATGGGTTAAAAAGGTTGTGGCTAAGGTACTGAAGTTGTCGAACGAAGCTCTAGGCAATTCGATGTACCATTTTGCCGCCAGACCCATTAACGTCCTCTGAAAGAGGCGGAGTCTTATTGAATCATCATTTAGGGTGTTTGATGAACACCACAGATGAAATTTCATCACATGATTCAACGGATCTTCACTCGGATTTCCATTAAATTTAGGAATATCTTACGGAAGTTTATGCGGAATCGCTGGCCACCAAGGGGCATAAGCAATTGGATCATTCGTCAGCCGGTTTAGATCTAGTAATTCTAGAGTTGCTACAAAGGGCAACTGTTGATTCAGGTTAGGCGAAGCATACCCAGGATAAGATGGAATCGCCTGAGCAGTGGGTCTTTGCATACCAGCATAATGTATTTGATGCCGGCAACTTTGACAAGGTTGATGGGCATAACCGTTATAATATGGTTGTTGATAACCGCTTTGGAAATGCGGTTGCCCATTACTTACAAAGACTTGTTGCTCAGGTCCTTGATATGATTGCTGGAATTGCGGTTGTTGAGATTGAACCAGCCCTGGTTGTTGGACCATTTGCTGTTGTTCAATACTGGATGATTGACCAAGATGAGGAGTCATAGTACTTGTTTGAGCCTGAGTCGCTCCAGATAAGGAGTCACTAACCTGAGGTTGTGATTGAGTCGTTGAGACAAGAGGCTGTTGTATTGCAACCTGAGAAACTTGGGGTTGACATACAACAAGTAGCGCTTGTACTTGCGATGCAGTCACCATAGCAGGTATAGTGGGAATATTCGACACTGGGTGGACTGGTCGCATTGAATATACAACCCTTGGTTGTTGAGGCAGTATTGGTACCCAACCACTGGACGTAATTCCAGTTTGACCTAAATTTTGTTGTAAACTCCCACATGGTTTTTCTCCGGGAGGGAACAATGAAAAGACATACTGCCCTCCATATGGTGGAAATCCAGTACTTAAAGGGTAGATTGGCCTTTGAAGACACATTGGATCAATTTGTTGAGTTTCAACATAATAAATACCAGATGATAATCCGGATGAAGAAATAGGAACTAACCATGTCGTCGAAGCAGTCCTTGATTGGACTCCAGCTTGTTGTTGATAACTTGTCGGGACAGATGGTATACCATTGAACATCGTTGGAGTAGCAGTAGGAGGTTGTGCCACTGCTGTATCGGACGGTTGTTCAGACATATCTAGTCTATCCAAAATATTTTCTAGCGATTCTACAAGAACTTGCAATGAAGAGAGACTAACTTCGAAGATCAATGAGGGAAAGGTGATGATTATTCCGTTTAAAATAAATTTTAGACGCTTTGACACAACTTGTTTTTTCAGTTTTAAAGAGTCGAGAAAAAACAAAAGATGACTCTAGTCTCCTTCAATTTTTAATGAGCCTGAAGTGACAAGTGCTCAGATGGACCTTTTCCGTTAAGGAGTCTGAAAAGGAACGAAAGGGACTGCTCTGGAGGTCTAGGTAGAGGGAGTTCCAAACCAATCGCAAAACCGTAGAATACTTTTTAGGGTACGGCGGTCGATCTTCCCGAATGCTGTGTTCAGTGCATTGCAATCAGTAGGGCAGCTGACACGGCTTCCTATGGATAAAGGTTTTATGCCTATAGGGGTCTCCCAATATATACTCGACGGTACGTGGGAGCACAAGTCTGTACTGGCACTTATCGTCTCAAAGTGGAGGAATCACCCAACCATCAGTGAGGACAACAGTTACCAGGCTTTACGACGCCAGAATACATCTCTAGCCTAGACCTCTAGATGTTGTGCGTTAAGTTACAAAGCATTGTTAAGTTCATTCAATTTATTTTAGGTTGATCTTTCTTAGAAGTTTGCCTTTTTGGATCACCACCAGATGTAGATATAATTCCTAAATGCAATCTAAATATGATAAGCAAGCTTTTATCTCTTTTCAACAATGAAAATCCTAACTACAAGGGGAAAAGAAAGACACAATCTTTTCTCAAAGAGCAAAGAGCACACTGTAAATGCACTTTTCCTAAATCAAACCATACAAACTGTCAAAATTCACACTTGTGCATGTATTTGTTTTTCACTTTCTTAATATTGATGCCTAAAAAGAAATTTGTTGTACAAGTTTGAATTCGATTTCAAGTGAAAAACACAAACAAGCTTCTTTTCGAAATCAAAAGTAGAGACGATTACGACACTTTATGATTTTGAAGTAAACACTTGTTTCGACACTAGAAATTCACAAATTCAAACCAAAGACAAAAGTAAAATCGTAATCAACTGTCAACAGCAAGCAAACTTTCTCCTAAGATCAAAACGACGCTTACGACAGATCTAGATCTAAGGGCGACAGTATGACCAGTTTACTTTTGCAATGGGAAACTGTAAATGACGTAACAAATACAGTTTCTTTTATACAACTGAGGTGGAATTAAGGCAAAGAAAAGGGGTTTTCAGATAGGTACACACACTGATAACACGCTGCAAAAATCAGAGATAAAACTGAACAAAATGAAGCAAATAACCTCAGCTGCATAGGGCAAAGGCTGATCAGCGCACCTGTTGCACAGAGAAACTGAATTACAGTGCAGGTAGCCCTCTCGGGACCTGCGTTGAAATGCAGAACCTCTTCATAGAGCCTGCGCTGGGGCAGAAACGAGACTTCTATCCGGGTTGTGGGTCACGGTTTGCAGTTTAATCTATGGTTTTTGGCCGGATAAAAGCAATCAGTAAGGTACAATCAGAGGGATGATTTAAAGGAGGACTAAGAGCTATCACAAAGGGCAATTAGAGAATTTGTGGATCAACTGTTCAAATCATAAACAAATCCTAGTGAGTGGATTGAAGTAGTAGCTACTTTGCATTTGATAATGGCAAATGCAGTTCGATTGCTACTTCTATGTTTATGAAACAAACAACAAGAGAAACATAAACAAACTAACTAGACACGATCCCTAGCGGAGTCGCAATTTTGTTGTTGGGAAAAGTATCTACTCAGAATGCCCCTATCCCATTCTAAGGTGTGACAGTGCCTTAGCAACAAACAAGGAAAACTATTTTCGTATTCTTCTTTATGAAATGTAAACGAAGAGGAAGGATGAACTAACCTCTGTCTTGCGCTAGTTTGTTGATCCAATCGCTCTTCTCTTTGTTTGCTTCCCGTTGCCTGCTCCCTTACTTGCCCAGCTTCACCAAGTTCCTGCAAGATCACAGAAGAGGAAAACTACACAAAGATGTAGATTTACATTCATAAATAGCTTAGGATCAGATTTAAGCTAAACATGCAAATATAACAAAACATCATTGATACACAAGCATGTAGGAGAAACTCAAATAGTTTTATTGATATAGTAAGAAGATCCAAGAGGAGATATAACCAAGTGAGTCCCGATCCAGCATCTACCTCCCAACAAAGGAATCCCTTCTTCACCTCTAACAAAGCATAAATCACCCAATGCACTAATCTCAATCTCAAAACCAACAGCAATTCTCTGCAAAGTACAAAATTCCAGCCTCCAACCTCTGGGATGAGGGATCCATATATAGATGTAAGCAGAGAGGATGAGTCAGCTTATGTTTTGACTTGTGGCTTCTCTCTATCAGTTCTTTCTTCCACTTGGAGACTGAGAGCCTCTTACTCATCCTTCGTCGAACTCAGTGAGGCAAGTGTCATTGAGGAAAATTCTGGAAGCTTCCATTGTTTGTCCACCTCGCGGAATGACACTGCCATTTGGCATTTCCTGCTCAGCGCACCCTGGTAGTGCATTTAGGTGTGTTGCAACGCACCTAGCTAGTGTACCGGGGTGCTTTGCAACGCAGGCAACTAGTGGAGCACTTGAAATGATCCTGTTTTGACTGATTTTGAGTAGTTTCTGGTGGAGAACTTCTGGGAGAAGCTATCATTGGTTGACCTTGTTCCTTTAGGGGTAGGAAAAACACTTTTAGGGACTTTGGATCTCTTGGATTATGGACATTTCATGCTTAAGGCTGTAAGGCACAAAAATGTCTATAACACATACCTGCAATAGTTCCATTTGAATATCAAGTATAAGAAGGGTAGCACCAATAATGTTGCAGATTGCCTCATTCGACCACCGATCATGGTGTTAACCACCGTGCTCAACTCTTCTGTGCACGAGACTTCTAATTGGCCACTTCTCTACAAAAGCGACCCAAAATTTAGCCACACATATCAGACACCCTTGGAGGGTCAGCATGTTCCATATTTTCACCTCCAAGATGCCCTGTTATGCCACCTGGGTCACCTTTTTGTTCCTTCAAGCAAGTGTGCCAAGATGACTTGGGAAGCACCCTACAGTCAGGCTACTGGGAATTTTGGGGTTGAGAAAATGGTGGCGGTATTGCAGAAGTATTTCTATTAGCCAAATATTCGATAGGCTGTTGGGAAGTACATTAGATCATGCACTATCTACGCCATTTCCAAACTAACCATCATGAAGCAAGGCCTCTATACCCCGTTGCCTACCCCCAGTCGACCTTGGGAATCCATCTCCATGGATTACATGTCAGGCCATCCTTACACTAAGCATGGAAATGACATCGTTTTTGTGGTTGTCGACAGGTTCTCGAAGATGGCCATTATGGCAGCCCACAAGAAGAATATCACAGCAGAAGCCACTGCCAAACTCTTCTTTGAATGAGTGTGGGTACACTTTGGGATCCCACAGTCTATCATCTTATATCGAGATAGCAGGTTCCTTAGTATCGTCTGGTCCAGTATCTACTCGATGTTGGACACCAAACTCACTAAGTCCACAACCTTCCATCCTCAAACTAATGGCTAGATAGAGGTTGTCAACAGGATGATTGTACACATTTTGCAGATGTACAACTCAAAGCGTCCACGCATAGATATCATCAGGCTCTCCATAACTTGACTGGCCACATCCCTTTTCAGGTGGGCTTGGGATTCTAGCCACTATGTCCCATTGATGTGGCCATGCCATTTGCAGCTACTCATGTAGATTAAGCTCATGTCCAATCCAAAACAGATAAGGAAAACAACTTCATTAAGCACATCCAATCATTGATCACATCCAACATATTCGCCAACAGGTCCATGACATTCTGGAGAAATCAAATGCCAAGTACAAGTAGTGACATGATCAACATTGAGTGCCACACAAGTTTCAGGTGGGCGACAAAGTCTGGTTGCATTTTCAAAAGGAATTCCTTAGTGGAGCCTATCGGAAAATCATACCACTCTGATATGGTCCTTACACCATTACCATGGCTACGGGAGACAATGAATTTGAGCTCAACATTCCCCCATTCCTTGGTCTGCACCCAGTTTTCAATGTGGACCACCTTCAGCCATACTTTCCACCATTACTAGACACATCTGACATTGTAGAACAACTCACACCCACAAAGTTAAATCTAGATTACATGGAACAAGGTGCCACTGATCAGATCATGGACACATATAATCAAGCACACTCGCCAATAGAATATCCAACTCTATCAAGTTGTCAAATCAGGTCAACTCCTTCACTAGGGCAAATGGCTCACCAGGGACCAAGTTCAGTAGAAGTTCCTTCATCTCATGGAGGAATTCAACGCAATGGGGACCATTGCTTCCTAAGGGGGGAGGGATGATCCAGGTGGATATTTGTGGCCACCCACCAATTCCACTTGGACCCCCACCATTGCTTCTTTCATTTTTTCAGTTTCCTTAATCGTAGCACAATTTACTAATTATAGCAATTTTTCGAGTCCTAAACTTCCAAAGCCATTTTGAGGCCCTAATCGACAGTTTTCGGAAAATCTTCCACTAGCAATTTTTTGTTTGATATCATGTTTTTCGTTGTAGTCCTCAGAGATATCTTTCCAACTGGCTATGATGCGCATCAAACGGAGATAATATGACCAAATCACGACCCTGGGAAGTTGGTTGTGCAACTCACCCCAATGGAGCCCATAAGCTCTTGGTGTTACATCTCCTCGGGTTAGGGTTTTTATTGTATAGGGTTTGCTCCTATTTTTCAATAATAAAAAGGCCCTTGAGCCTCATTGTAATGCAGTTCACAGGCATGTAGCCGCCACATCTCTTCTTAGAGATAAGCTACCATCACCCTAGCTGGATTATTTCCATTTCTATTTGTAAGCATATTTCAGTATTTTACATTAATGAAATGAAGTATTATTTCCGTTGCATCTATGTGTTTATGGTTCTCTGTAATTTTTTGTTTTCCTATTTAAATCTGGATCAAGAAGAGTCCAAACATTCTATCAAATTTAGGAAATATTAAGGAGAATTTTTTTCCATTCGTCTAGCTTTGTCTCCCCCATCCCCAACACATCATCCACAAACATGGTGTGGAAAAGATGCAAATTGTTTGATATCTTACATCCCATAATTTAACCATCCACCCTTATAGCATTGATAGCTATACTTAGCCCATCCATCACTAATATGAATAATAGTGGGGACAAAGGCACGTCCTTGTCGAAGACCACGATAAATGCTGAAGAAATCAGTGGGAGTCTTGTTATTCAGTATTGCAAAGTTGGTTGTAGTGAAACAAGCCATAATCTAGTTAATATGTCTTCTAGGTAGACCAATCTTGTGAAGTATAAGCCTTAAGAATTCTCAATCCACCACATCATAGGCTTTGATGACATCTATTTACATCAAATAGGCCTTCAGATTTCTTGTTCTAATAAAGTTGATACAATCCTGGGTAATCCCCACTGCTCTTGGATTCTCCTTCCTGCAAGGATGTTGAATTTCTCCAAATAGATGTATGCAGACAACAATTATTTCATTCTATCTACTATAATATCGAAAATCATCTTGTAAACCACATTACATAATGATATTGGTCTATAATCAAAAAACTTACAAGAATTATAAGCTTTAGGAATGAGTGTTAAGAAATTTGTGTTCATTGCACTAGGAGTTTTCCCTCTTATCCGAGATTCCTCCACCATTGTTATTAATGTTGGGCTCATCAGGTCGAAGAAAAAGAGGTATAAGTCAATAGGCCAACCATTTGGCCCAAGGCTTCTATCTTTAGAAAGTTTTCGTAATTCTCCTTTAAAAATTCCTGAGATGTAATATGCTCATACAGGCGGTCAATATCTGTAGCAAAGACCATTCGTAGAAATAATGAGGCCAACTCCATCTGTTCTTTAGAACTAGATACATCGGACTCATAATATTGGTTATTATAATAGTTTACAACCTCCCACTAGATATCCTTCATGAGGACAAGTATATCATTATGCTAATTCCTGATATACGAAATTGAATTATAACTCGTACTTTTTGAAGAAACTTTATGAAAGAACCTAATGTTCTTGTCCCCAACTTGTGTCCATTACATTATGCTCTTCAGCCTCCATTCATCTTTGTTCATTTCAAGGATTTTATTTCATCTATAGACCAGATCAATGAAGATTTTCTTATTTGTTTTTGACAAATGATCTGGCTTTGTTGGATTCATAAGAGAGACTATCAAATTTAATTTCCATAAGTTCTGCCAAGTGCTCCTTTTTCCTATTTCAAGTCCAATATTTTACAAGTGATTTGAGAAGATTTAAATCTCTCAGTCTGGTAATGACCCAATCCATTCTACTATCTGATGTTATCTCCATGGGCTTTAATCAATATTGGTTGACTAGATCCACAAACTCATCTTCTTTCAACCACAAATGACTGAATTTGGATTGTAGGAGTGTAGGGTCGTATTCTCCCAGCCATTCCAAGAAAACGGCTTCATGGTCTAATACACCCAAATGTAAAGTCTAGGTGTTAAGGGTTTGTAGTATTACATACAAAGAGGAGTGAAGGAAGAAGCAGTCCAGCCTCTTTTAAATGTCATCCTCCCTTGATATAACACTCTGTCACATAGGATAAACAGGGGTAGGTGTAATTTCATGAAGAGTGTATTAAAATATCTTACTAGAGGGTCCATCATACCATGTGAACTTTAGGTAAATTTTATGTCTCCTACAAAAATACACTAATTCAGGTCTAGGGTACCATAGTCGTCCAATTTCTACCAAAATTGTTTCCTATTACTATATGGTGCATAGATATTCATGATGTGCACCCTATGAGGGGAACCGCTATAAAAACATGTTAGTATAATACTTGAAAAAACCTTATATGTGATCAAAGAGAAGATTTGTGGATTCCATATAGTTCCTAAGCCACTTGAAGTTCCAATCGTGTTGGTTGCGCACACTACCCAATGTGGACGAATTTATGTCAATATGCAAAGGGATTTATCACGATCTATCATCATCTTCTAAAGAAGGATCATTGTCAAATGTTCTGAAGTAATTATGTACTAAATGGAATACCATGAAAGAGGTGATTCCAGTCCCCTGATGTTGAGAGACATTATCTTCATCTATAATCGTTGTTCACAAGGGTATTTGCTCTATGTCCTTGATTGTCACCATATCTCTCGTATCCTCCAAATCATTTGAGGCTCTAGAGTCCATGGATGGGTAAAGATCCTCCTCAACCGTTTCAAAGAAGTGTATATTTAGCTTTCCTCCTTGATCCATAAATGAGGTAATTCTCTTATACTAAAGGAATTTCTTTCTTACATGTATGCGAAAATTATCCTTCTAATTACATATGTAAGACCCAAAATTAAGGGATTTAGGTCTTTCAAATTTCAAATTTCTGAGGCCATTTTCATTGTCCTATAAACAAATTTTCAGATTCATCGCATTCATTATATTTAATATCAATGTTTCGAGCTAGCAACTATGGTTCATCTTCAGGAGGAAAAATCTATGAAAGAATGAACTACTCAGTCTATTAATAAATAGATGAAGGATGTGAGAATAATAATGAAAAATAACCATATATTTACAAAATTCATTATTAATTAGAATTTGGGATTTTTTAGGATATTAAAGTTAAAAGCATATGAGGTTTTTTATGAATGAAATAATAATTTAAATGGTAAAATTGAGATAATAGGAATGTAAGATGCACAATTACATCAATAAGGAATGTGAGAATTATAATATCCATATCAGATTATGTAATATTAATTGTTGACACCTAATCATTGGGATTGGGTGAACATTTGTAAATATTGTAAATAGTAGATAATGAAGAATAATAAAATAAAGAGACACTTGGTGGTGAAGCCCAAGAGTCTCTCCCTTCTTGTATATAACCATGAGCAACCTTAATGAAGAAACACAATTCGATTTGAGGAGTTACCTCCTGGGTTGACATGGTATCAAAGCCAACCTCTATTTTTAGTTTTTGTCCCTTTGTAAGTCCCTCCTGCCTCTGCTCTCTATCAAATCTCTGCATTTGGAAAGACCACCCTTTTCATTCAAATGTGCAATTTAATTATCTCTGTGATGATTTCAAGGATTTGAGAGTTAACCTTTGGTTGAATAACTCTCATAGAGGCTCTACACTTGCGTGGTGTGGAAGTGTTGGAACACTGGTTAACATATTGTGGAGCTGATTTGCAAACATTCGATGAGATCATTGAAGATAGTGAAACTGCAGCATTCATTGTGATGGTGATATTGCAATGTTTATTTTTCATTGAAAGCATTTGGTAAGTCCTTCTTTATGACAAGAATCCATTAACATTGAATATTTTTTGTAGTCGATGGAACGGTAGAAGCATAACTGCGACTGTGTTAATTTCTGAGTTTTTTATAATGCTTGTTATGTAAATCTCCCTCCAAACCACACCATATATCGTAAGACCATACCGCCTATTGTCTTAATATATAACACTGCAAACAATCAAACTAGTATCCAACCCATTATGCTAGTGAATCTGCTATACCCAGTTACTAACCCATTGTGCTAGTAAATCCTCTACACCTGTTGGCTTATTGGGCCCTGACCCAGGTTCGGAAGAGTTATTAGCCAAGAAAATCCTGTAGCTACTGGCCCTTTCGGCAATAGCGTGTGGAGCGTGGACTGAGGCCTCAACCGAGGTAGTAAGGGAAGGTGTTGGAACCAGGTTTCTGCACCCTTGGGATGTCTTGATGTGGTCTGGAGGGGTCACAAACCGTTCTGTGGCCTCGCGCTACTCTGGACTATTATTGGGCTTCTGTAAGGATCCACGCGAGTGTAAATGAAATTATGATAAATATAATCTTCTTGTTATAGTCTTTAATCAAAAATTTAAAAATAAAACTCAGTGCTCGTAATCATAAACAATAATATAAATTCACATAATAGATCCAAAAACCAGAGTATAGCAGATCAACGATATTTCAAAAACAACTTATCTTTATTAATAACTTCCTTTCAATACAACCTTCTTTCTGCCCTGTGCACACAGCTGCAGGGGTCCACGCACACAGCTGCAGACTCTATCAGGCCTCTACGCACACAGCTGCGGAGCCTTTATCTACCCACTGACACCCTTGACTCGAACTTACAGATGCAAAACTCTGATTTCTTTTACTAACCCATAATACATCAGATTGAATATAGAACAAAAAACTACCTTATACCCTTAGAGCCTCGCTCTATTTATACATTCCCATGGTCCATGGATCATGGGCATACTGACTTACTTTTTATTATTATATATCATTTTTGGGTGGACAACCCCTTGACTCGACCTATTACATTTTGTGCTCCACGCATGTTAGAGATTTGCAATATTATTTCCCTAACTTCTAGGCTTTAAGCCCCAAAACCGTTATGTGGGGCCTCCGCTACCCATCAGGCCCCCAACACAATCATTGTGACTTGTCCTGAGTCAGTCATTGGTGTGGCAATATGCACTGCTGAGGCTTCACGGTCCACCATCCCTATGAGTGACACACTTGATGTTGTTGCTCCCTCTTTGTCGCCTGCAACTCTTCTGTTAGCTCCTACTCCATTGCCTTCACTAACTTGCACAGCCGATGATGCTCATTCTGCTCTACTCAGTTAACATAGAGCACCCCCTCATAGGATTTTAGATCTAGCTGGGATGCCACGACGGGAATTCTTCATGCCAACGCAACAAGCCTCCAATTTTTGGTCGCCTATACGCAATGTCTTCTACAGCCTGTGTTGCAATTTTGCACGACAATTGTTGCTATCTACGAGATCCCAATCTTCAAAGTACATTAGAGGCAAACTGTTAATTAAAATTCCACCATTTTCCCTTTTATTTATAGTTTTTCCCTTATCTTTTATGGTTCATTGGCTAGCCCATGGGTTAGGCAGCGACATCTGGACCAATTCTGATTCATGTCTAAGAATTTCTAGGACATCCCCTACTGTCAATGTTGAACTCTGCGCGATGCCCGAAGTCATCAACACCATACTATTCAAAAATTCCTACATCTCCATTGGCCATATCACAACCACTGGGCTTACTCCTCAAGCATAAATAATGAACAGTTCCACAGCAGGAAGGCACAATAGCTCACTTTTCTCAGAAGCGCAGCTTGCTCAGCGGATGGCCCCCAGCGATTTATAAGCATTTTGAAATTCAAATTCCTCGGTTCCCTCCTTTGTTGGTGCCATAACATTAAGCCTCTAGCAAATCATTCCAGATCTGGCTCGTACACCGTCTCTTAATTGCCCGCCGCCTGCTCCCTTTTGCTATAACTCAGATATCTTGTCATGAATAGTGTCAGCAACAGTCACCTCTCTGCTTCTCCTCATAGCAACACAGCCCCTTCGGCACAACTACGACCCTTGTGACATATCAATTCTATGTGCCCATTGATTGTGGTGCAGCTCCCCCATAGACTGCTTTAACGTCCCGCGCTCTCTTTCAACTATCTCGAGTGGTGAGACTATCCGTCGATCAGTTAGTCAGTAGTCAGCCCACCTGTGTAGAGCTTCAGGCGACTGCCATTTACCCTGCCTAGGAAAGGCTCTCCATTTAGCTTGGCAAGCTGAACTGCGCCTCCATATATGAGTTCTTTGACTACATAGGGTCCCAACCAATGCATTTAGAGCTTGCCAGGGAATTTCTCAAACTTGTTGTCATAGAGTAAGACTATATCATTTTCTTTGAATGTGCACATCTTGATATGGTGATCACGCCAAGGTTTTTCCTGCTGCTTCTGTACCTACTGATGGAATCCTGCTAGAAACCGTTCCTCCTCAAGTTCTTCTAGCTTTGCGATCCTCTCTTCCAAAGCTGCGTGGTCTTCCATGCCTGTCATCACTTCTATGCGCAAATTGGGTATAATGTATTCCATTGGCATGAAAAGTTCTTTTCCATAGACTAACCAGAAAGGCGTCTGACCTGTCAACTTATTACACATTGTGCGGTATTCCCATAACACAGTAGGTATGCGTAAATCCCAATCATTCCACTATGCATTACATACCTTTGCCAACACAGTCTCCAAAATTTTGTTAAATGCTTCAACGGTCCCATTCGCTTGCGGATGGTATGACATACTCTATTGATGGTATATCTGAAATTCCTTAGTGAGCGCGCTGATAGTCTCATTTAGAAAGTGTGTTCCGTGGTCACTCATTAGTATTTTTGGACATCCAAACTGTGTTAACACATTCTCAAACAAAAATTTCAGAACTGTAGTGGTTTTGCAGTCCTTAACTGGTTGTGCTTCTACCCATCAGGTCAAGTATTCCGTCGTAGTGATGATATAGTGTGCCCCCATATTTCCTAAAGGTGTGATAGGCCCTATAAAGTTGATTGCCCATTTCTCAAATGGTTGCAGTGTCATTTGTGGCTTGAGTGGCATCTCATCCCTCTGTGATGGTTTCCCCGTCTGTTAGCATACGTCGCAAGCCCAATAGTATACTTTTGAGTCTTGATGTAGGGTTGGCCACCAAAGCCTTGCGCGAAGAGTCTTTTGTGCTATAGTGCGCCCTGCGTAATGTCCTCCTGCAACACCCCCATGTGCTTCGGCAAGGATCTGTCCTTTCTCACATTCTAGTACATACCTGCATAATATTTCATCATTGCCCATTTTGTAGAGGTGCCCTACAATAACAATAAAGTCTGGTGCGCGTATCACCAGTTCCTTCTTCTACTACACCGAATACCCCTGTGGCACGGTTCCTGTGCTTAAGAAGTGGATTATGTCCTCAAGGTGGCCATCCACGATGCACACTACATAGAGTTGTGCATCAGGTAGTCCCTCCTCCAGATTTGTTGGTTCTTCACCATTCTTAATTCGAGATAGGTGATCTGGGCCTGCGTTTAGACACCCTAGCATTACGATGAGTTCAAAATCATATTCCTTAAACAATAACAACCATTTGCAAATGTGCCCCCCAACACAGGCTTATTCTCTAGGTATTTTAGAGCAGAGTGGTTAGTATACATCTTAAAGTGTCCTCCAAGTAGGTAGTGGCGGTATTTCTAGAGCGCGTATACCATCGCTAATCCCTCACGCTCAATAGTGGAGTAGTTCTTCTCAGCTTTGGACAATCATCGACTTGTGAACGCGATTAGGTGATCAATTCCCTCTGTGCCTTCCTGTGTGAGTACCGTGCCGAACATGATACACGAAGCATCAACATGCACTCGAAACTCGATGTCCCATTTTGGAAAGACCAGTATGGGAGCTGATGCAATCTCTTCCTTGAGTGTTTCTAGACTTTTGTTGCATTCCTCATTCCAACAATAAGTAGTGTCCTTTTTCAATAATTTTTCTATTGGTGCTGTGATCTGTGCGTAGGTTTTTATGAACTTCCGATAATAACCAGTATGTCCCAACGTGGTGCACAGTTGTTTGACACTTCGCGACGCTTGCAGATTGAGTATGATGGCAATCTTCACCGAATCCATCGTCAGAGCTTGCTTACAGACCACATGTCCAAGCAAGTTCCTAAAGGGGACAAGGAAAGTACACTTCTTTAGATTCAGTGCAATCTGGTGCCGTCAACAAGTATCTAGCATTAGCCGTAAACTTGCAATATGTTTCTTGACTAACCCAAAAACGGTCCAATCATCAAGGTATACTTCAAAGAACTTATGTAGAAATTCCTTGAATGCAGCTACCACGACGTGTGAGAATATGACCGGCGTGTTTTTTAGTCCAAATGGCATCACCGTGTATTGAAAACAACCTCATTCAGTGGCGAAAGTTGTTTTACTTCTGTACTCTGACGCGATCTTGATCTGGTGGTACCCCAAGAAACTGTCTGTGAAGGAGCAGGCTTCCTGTCCACCCGCATTTTCTAGTACCTCATCTGTAAATGGTGTCGTAAATGGATCATTAACACATGCATCATTGAGGTTCCTGAGATCCACGCAGATGAAAATTTCTCCTTTCTATTTTTTCTCCTGCACAACCATAGGACTTACCTAGTCGGACTCCTCCACTGGTTCAATAATTCCTGCTGCAAGCATTTCATCCAACTCTTCGTGGACCTTTCCTTTATACTTCGGATTCAATCAATAAGGTCGCTGCTTGACCGACCTCACATTTGGCTTCAGGGTTATCTTCATCATTCCTAGGTCGCCGAGGATCCCTTTTAACTCCATGATTTTAGTCAGGAATAAATCTCGATATTCGCAAAGTAATTCGAAGACCGTCTCCACCGTCATCCCCAAATGTTGCATACTTTGGTTCGTCCTCCATACCAATGTTCACTTGTTTCATTTTCAGCAGTGCAGTGATTTCGGGGTCCTCGATCGCTGGTCCGTGCACCTTGTGATTCCCCTCTGTTTCCGGGGTATTGATGTTTCTAGGATCATCCTCATCATCTTCAATCTGTAAGTTATAACATGCAAGGGCCCGGCTTAGCTGGTGCAACCAGTCTAGCTGCACTATTTCTTCTGGTTCCACTGGTACTTTGGAAATAGCAGCCTTTACTACTTGCAACACATCGTCAATAGTATCCATCCTTTGGTCCTAAAATAAGAATGTCAATAAAAACCCTTCGCACAAGATATCCCATTCTCCTGTACCATGTCAGAGTTCTGTTTCAGTGTACCAGTTCCTTAGGATGACATCCAGGGAATGATAAAACAAGTGTACCTAGTCTGGTTGAGGCTCTTCTCAATATGCTTGGACCTATCTTGTAAGGTGCATGCACAGGTCATCACGTCCATCGTATTTCTCAGTTATTCATAATTCCGGTTTCCCCGAATCTTATCTACATCATGCACCTATATCCATGCCAATCTTTGAAGGTTCCTTCATATGTTCCCCACCACTACGCAAGAATTGCACGCAATGCCCATCCTAATTCATCAAACTGCTGATGTTCTGGTACCGCGTGCTCAAACTTGGTCAGGAATTCATCTACCTCGGTCAATCCATCATACATTGACAATTCTCGATTCTAAGCTTTTATGCAACACAACGAATTTGTCATCATATTACAGTTTAACGTGGTCACTTTGTTCAACCAGTTATGCGATCATTCGTCTTATTCATCTGAATCTGAAATGTAGACCTCAGCACGCTCCCACGGTATTCTTTCTTCTGCAGTCGGATTGACCAAATCCTGATCCCGCGCTGTTATCTTGTAGACATGATCCAACTCTTAATCAATTTCCTTGTTGCAGACAGGCTCATTGTAGCTTTCTCCTTTAGCCGGGTCGAACGTAATGACTACGCATAGGGACTTCTTCTCAAATATCATCTTCCAGTTCTTTAGATTGATGACTCCATTCATATCCATGGCCCAATCTATCCCTAAAAATGTGGGGTATGGATTACTATCATCAACAATTTCTATTACTTCAAAGTCTGTCTACGTGCTAACACCTTCAATATCCACCATCACCCCTCGCAGTCTTCCCATCAGTAAGATATTTTGCTGATTAGCCATCTGGAGTTGAATAGGAGACCATTGTAGTGCGGGCCTGCCCATGCGTTCCCACGTCTGCTTAATCAACACATTTGCATTTGACCCCAAATCCACAATGACCTTATCCATCTCGTACTCACTGATTCGGCCGTCATTCGCATCTCTTGCCTGGTGTGCAGAGCATGTTTTCCCAGTTTCCAAATGATGCGCAGCTCCCCTAATCTTGCACACCTTTTGATTAGCTCTTGTAGCCCCTTAACTTATCTATTGTCATGTAGCAACTTCATACATGTCTCTAAAAAGATAGTAGGAAAAGAGGGGTCCATTCTTGGCTCAGTTAGATCCCTGCTACCTAGAGTAGAGACCTCTATGAAGCTCCCCTAAGCTTCCTTAGACGTTTCCTTCCCTTGCTCAAATTCATGCTACTTTGAAGGGGTTTTACAAACCCTGGGGCCTACCTAGACTAATTTCCCCCTATCTTCCCCCGTAGTTGCACCACTCCTCAACACCATGTTTATACTAGAGTCCTCTTTGTGTGGTTCATCCCTCATCATTTGGACATTCTGCATCGTTGTGGGTTGTGCTGCACTTTTCTCACGTATCTGTGTTATTAGTGTGGGGCAATCTATCATTTCATGATCAAAATGATAGCAGTAGGGGCATAATATTCTAGTCAGGTTGGTACAATCATGCGTGTAGTGCCCTGGTACTCCGTAGTTGTAACAGATTAGCTGCCTGCGACCCCTTCCTGGCCCCATTCCTCCCCATACTTGTCCACATCCCTGGAACCCACCGTGTGCTATCGCCATGGCTGGATCCTGACCTTGCGCTTCAGTCTGCATCCTGTAGGCAGATGATCAATCCATCAATAATTCATAACTATGGAAATCATGTTCCTCGTGTCCCACCGATCTGTAAAAATTGCAGAATAGCTGCTGGGGGGTCTGGGTAAATTTTGGCAGTAGGTGATAATTGTCCATGTTGTGCTTTCCTCCTAATTGACAGATTGCGCACCAGAGTGAGGGTGTCCTAGTCGACCTTGCCTACGCCTCTGGTCGCAACGCTGATGGTCCCCTCGCTGCCATATAGGTTACAAAGGTTGGACAATGATCATTATCGTGTCCCTAGCTTCTACACTTGATGCACTATACCTCCTTCGGTGCTTCTGGCCGGGTCGCCTTCTCTTGTTTTAAGCTCTGCATTTCTAAGCACAGGTTTTGTATTTGCACATGGATCTACTAAACTCCCAACCCCGTATCCTGTATTGGAGTTTCGTGCAACCTCATTGTTATCTCTGATGCTTCGACTTGGGTTGAGATATTTTTTTGTGATAGCGTCGTTCTCAGATGTGGTGTCAAAGATGCCACAAACCACGCGCAGTGC
The DNA here is from genome assembly GCA_031772625.1 of Pinus tabuliformis. NCBI lineage: Eukaryota > Viridiplantae > Streptophyta > Pinopsida > Pinales > Pinaceae > Pinus > Pinus tabuliformis. The sequence goes on along the minus strand of CM062808.1, from coordinate 129,782,866 downwards.
TGCACATCCGTCAGCATCATGTTAGCTTCTTGGATCGTACTTTTAGCCTCTGATCCAAGTCCCAAGGGGTTTCTTCTGGAAGCATCATGATTTCCTTAAACCTGATGATCGACTGCATTTTTTATTTTGGCTGACTAAATTTCTTTCTCAATGCCTCCCAGATTTTTGTTATTCCCACATCCGGTTGATCACTTGAGTATTGTATATACCACGTCAACACATAGTCCTGTAGTGCACTAACCAGGGTATATTTTCTAATGTTATCGTCCATGACTCCGTGTGCCTCCCATACTACCCTTACTACAAACCAAAAATTTTCTGGATCTTCGCTTACTTCTCCTTTCAATACTGGTAACTCGATCGCATTCATCATGTCTAACCTCTATTCTACGCACAGGGTGCTAGGGCCCGCTATGACCTCGCACCGCTTCTGACACAACTACTCCTCAATTTCTTTCTCCGTGGGATTTCAGACTTCCGACATTAGACATCCCTTAGGCAAATCCCAGTCCCAGCAACGGAACCATTTGTTGGCTTATTGGGCCCTTATCCATGTTTGCAAGAGTTATTAGCTAAGCAAATCCCACAGCTACTGGCCCTTTCAGAAACAACCCATGGAGCGTGAATTGAGGTCTCACTCGAGGTAGCAGGGGAGGGTGTTGGAACCAGGTTTCCACACCCTTGGGATGTCTTGATGTGGTCTAGAGGGGTCGCGAACCGTTCTGTGGCCTCGCGCTACTTTGGACTATTATTGGTCTTCCGTGAGGATCTGTGTGCATGTAAATGAAATTATGATAGATCTAATATTCTTGTTATAGTATTTAAGTAAACATTTAACAATAAAACCCAATGCGCGTGATTATAAACAACAATATAAATTCACATAACAGATGCAAAAACCAGAGTATAGTAGATCAATGATATTTCAAAAACAACTTATATTTATTAATGACTTTCTTTCAATACAACCTTTTTTCTACCCTGCGCACACAACTGCAAGAATCCGTGCACACAACTGCGGACTTTATTAGGCCTCCACGTACATAGCTGCAGAGCCTCTATCTACCCACTGACACCCTTGACTCAAACTTACAGATGCAGAACTCTGATTTCTTTTACCAACCCATAATACATCAAATCGAATATAAAAAAAAAAATTGCCTTCTACCCTTAGAGCCTCGCTCTATATATACATTCCCATGGTCCGCAAATCATGGGTAGACCAACTTACTTTTTATTATTCTATATTATTTTTGGGCAGACAACACCTTGACTTGACCTATTACATTTTGCGCTCCACGCATGTCAGATATTTGCAATATTATTTCCTTAACTTCTAGGCTTTAAGCCCCAAAACCATTATGCGGGGCCTCCACTACCCAATGACACCACATACTAGTGTCCCTCCACCTTCCGTCTCACCCACCTTTCGGCTCTACGACATTGACTACTCTGTCCAAATTCCTGCATAGTCTGCACTCTCCATACTCCATACTCCATATTGCATTTGTTGGAGATTATGATGAACACTGGCCCATACCACAATATGAATCCACCATGCAACTCCACCTTTTTTAATATAATAATGTGTTGCATTCGCTAGTTCCATTTCCACCCACCATAGACTGACATCAATACTCCGCCTATGTGCCCATACTGCCTACATGGCCTCGCCTACCATGGAGCCCCTCCCCCATATAACTATCCACTACATAACCGCTCCCCCATTAAAACTCCTCTACCATATAACCCCTTCCCCAAATATACCTCTAATATATACATATTAGAATCATATTTTCACAGTTTTCTTTACACAGCAAGTGTAAAGTTTTGCCAGCAGAGGAGATTTTTGTTTACACAATACACATTTAAATGCATTCATTTATCTCTATAGTTGGAGTAAGTCTCTCTGCAAAGGAGAACTATCCTGAGTGGTCTCAGAAGATCACACACACTCTCATTTTCAATGACTTATGGAAAGGAGGCTCGGAATGTGTAGGAGACAATGCACCTAAAAAGCCCACTTCAAATAAGGAGTTCACCATTTGGGAAAAAAAGAACAACAAGGCCTATGCCTTGATTGTAGCATCTATAAATGAAGTGGTGAGTCTCCATTTTTCACCATTTTGAAATGCTTTTGAAGCCTTATAGAAGTTGAAGGAACTCTATGACTCACACTCTACGCTTGAAGTTGTATAATTCATGATTAAATTGTTTAGTCTTGAATTCCAAAATGATGATCCTCTTGCTCTAGCATCAGAAGTAAAATCTATTATGCATGATATCAAAGTCACTAATGTTGAACTAGACATTCCTTTGATAGTTTTTTTCAAGGCACTTTATCCCACTTATTCAAAATATCTTGAGTCATTGCAAGAAAATGGAAACCTCAAAGAGATTACCTTTGACTCCCTTGTAAATAAATTTGTTGAGAGAGAGAAAAAGCTTTTGGGAAGAAGACAGCTCCTCAAACTTCTAAATAAGTTGTGTGTCTTGCACATAGAGAGAAGAATCATTCTCAAGATTCTTCCAGAGGAAGAGGTGGTCGAAGAGGAAGAGGAAGAAGAAATTGTGAACTGAATTTGTCTATCGATTTTGAACCAACTTCCTTCGAAGGAGTTGTTTCTCACAATGAATGGAAAGAAGCGATGCAAAGGATTATGATTCCTTGATAAAGAATGGAACTTGGAAGCTGGTTGATCCTCCATTTGGAACCATACCAATTGGCTACAAGTGGGCCTACAAGAACAAGTCTAAATCTGATCGCTCACTTGGCAAGCACAAAGACAGGCTTGTGGAAAAAGGCTTTGCACAAAAGGAAGGGGTCGATTATGAGGAGAATTCTTCTCACATAGAAAAATGGGCTACCATCTAAACACGCTTTGCCTTGGCATCTCAGAACGATTGGAAACTCCATCAAATGGATGTAAAATTTGATTTATTAAATAGATATTTGAAAGGATATGTTTTTATGTCCCACCCAAAAATATTTGTTTTGAAGGGACATGAACATAAAGTATGCAAACTTGTGAAATCCTTGTATGGCCTCAAGAAAGCAATGTGAGCTTGGTATGAAAAGTTAACTGTGCATCTTCTAAAACTCAACTTCAAACATTATGATCTTGATGATGCAATTTTGTTTGTCAAGAAAGTTGGAAAAAAAGATGTATATCTTGTGGTGTATGTAGATGATATTTTGATGACATGGAACAATGAGAGCTACATTACATCCATAAAGAAGGAATTGAGGAAAGGTTTTGAAATGACTGACTTGGGCTATATTCACTACTATCTTGGTATTGAATTAACTGAACATCCGAAGTATATATTCGTCTCTCAAAAGAATTACATTGGAGATCTGTTAAACATGTTTGGCATCGCTAAGTGCAATCCTTTGACTACTCTAATGGAACAACTATTAAAGCTCACATCCATTGAAGGAAAATAATTTGAGGATGCAACAAGGTATAGACAACTTGTAGGAAGTCTCAACTACATCACTACTACGAGACCGGATATTTAATTTGTTGTTGGAATCCTCTCCAAGTTTATGTAAAAGCCTTGTGAGGGACATTGGTCTGCTGCAAAAAGAGTTCTAAAGTACTTGAAGGGAACCCAAGACTTTGTACTCAAAGATACATAGGTGGGCGACTTCAACTTGATTGGTTACTTTGATTTAGACTTTGATGGAGACAAAGAAACCAGGATATCTACTTCAAGTTATGTTATGATTCTTGGATCAGGAGTTGTCTCCTGGAGATCATGCAAACAATCAATTCTATCATATTCCACAACAGAGACAAAATATATGGCAGTTGTTGAGGCAGCAAAAGAAATTGTGTGGCTCAGGAAAATTATGGAAGATTTCCAAGTAAAACAAGTACATTAAACTTCACTCATGATTGATAACACCTCTACAACAAATTTGGCCAAGGACCCAAAGTTTCATGATCGAATGAAGCATCACTGAAAAATACCATCTAATTCAACATCATGTTAAGGACAGCCAGAAGGATTTGTTGTGAAGGGATATGAACATAAAGTATTCAAAATTGTGAAATCCTTGTATGGCCTCAAGCAAGCACCACAAGCTTGGTATGAAAATTTAATTGAGCATCTTCTAAAACTCAAATACAAACATTATGATCTTCATGTTGCAACTTTTTTTTTCAAGAAAGTTTGCAAAACAGTTGTATATGTAGATGATCTTTTGAGATAGGGAACAATGAGTACTATCTTGGTATTGAAGTAACTCATCATCTGAAGTATATATTCCTCTCTCAAAAGAAGTACATTGGATATTTGTTAAACAGGTTTAGCATGGATGAGTGCAATCCTTTGACTACTCTAATGGAACAAAACATAAAGCTCACATCCATTGAAGGAAAAGAATTTGAGGATGGAACAAGGTATAGACAACTTGTAGGAAGTCTCAACTACCTGACTACTATCACACTGGATATTTCATTTTCTGTTGGAATCCTCTCTAGGTTTATGCAAAAGCCTTGTGAGGGACATTGGTGTACTACAAAAAGAGTTCTAAAGTACTTAAGGGAATCCAAGACATTGGACTCAAGTATACACAGGTGGGAGACTTCAACTTGATTAGATACTCTGATTCATACTTCGATGGAGACAAAGAAACTAGGGTATCTACTTTAGGTTATTCCATGAGCTTTGGATCAGGAATTGTCTCCTAAAGATCACGCAAACAATTAGTTCCAACAGGTTCCACAATAGAGGAAGAATATGTGGCAGTTGTTGAGGCAACAAAATAAATTGTGTGGCTCAGGAAAATTATGGAAGATTTGTAGGTAAAACAAGTACATTCAACTCCACTCATGATTGACAACATCTCTGCAACAAAGTTGGCCAAGAACCCAAAGTTCCGTGACCGAACAAAGCATATCAATACAAAATACCATATGATTTGACATCATGTTAAGGCCGAGAAATTCATCTATTCCATTGTTCCTCTAATGAGAATATTTTAGACATCTTCACCAAAGTATTTGTAAGAGAAAACTTCGAATGTTTCATAACGATGCTTGTACTCATCAACATCTCTTCATATTAAGGGGGAGAATGTTGACACCTAATCATTGGGATTGGGTGAACATTTATAAATAGTGTAAACAATAAATAATGGAGAATAAGAAGAGGAAGAGACATTGGGAAGTGAAGCCCAGGAGTCTCTCCCTTCTTGTATATAACCATGAGAAGCCTTAATGATGAAACACAATTTGATTTGACTTACCTCCTGTCTTGACATTAATAAACATTCACAAGATAATAAAAAGATACTGGGAATTAAATAAATGTGTATATGTATATATATATAGATATATATATATATATATATATATATATATATATATATATATATATATATATATATTATGCATAAAATTCTCATCCTCCCAATCACCTACATCAAAACTTCTTTCACTGCGATGTCGATCTGCCTGTTGTTTCATTCTATTTTGTGCCAACACGAGGTTATCCTTTAAGAGTTGGAGGACTTGTTGTTGATGTTTGATGTGATGTTCCACTGCCTGGACCTTAGATTTTTCTCTTAAATATGATGTGATGGATGGTGGTTGATACCCATAAAGTGCCATAAATGGGGTCATTTTTGTTGCTGTATGGAAGGAAGTGTTATACCACCATTCAGCCAAAGGCAACCATTTGACCCATTGTGTCTGTTTATCAGATACAAAGCAACGAAGATATCCTTCCAAACATTTGTTTACTATCTCAGTTTGCCCATCAGATTGAGGATGATAAGATGAGCTATGAGCTAACTGAGTACCAAGAGAAGAAAATAATTCTGTCCAAAAATTTCCAGTGAAAATGGGATCTCTGTCACTTACAATAATCTTTGGGTTTCCATGTAGCTTTTGAACTGTTTCCATAAATGCAGTAGAAACTGTACTGGCTTTAAATGGATGTGATAATGCACAAAAGTGTGCATACTTGGTAAGTCTGTCAACTACCACCATGATGACACTCTTTCCCTCAGACTTGGGTAAACCTGTGATAAAATCCATTGAAACCTCCTCCCAACGTTGGCTTGGAATGGATAAAGGTTGTAATAAACCCGGTGTCTTAATTGTTTCAACTTTATTTTGCTGGCAAACCAAACATTCCGCCACAAACTTTTGAATATCTGATTTAAGGCCATCCCAAAAAAATTCCTTCTTAACCCTGTGGTAAGTTTTTAAAAATCCTGAGTGCCCTCCTAAGGGAGAAGTGTGCAATTCCATAAGAATCTTTTGTTTTAGCTTGGAATTCTTACAGAGGTATAAGCGATCTTTGTACCATAACGAATCATTTTTCCAGCTAAATGTATCAGAAGTACTGGAATCTTGTTGTAGCTTTTGAATAAGTGCCCACACTTCTTCGTCATTCTTCCATTCCTCCCTTGCTTCGTTTATCCAATCTGGTTGGATAATAGAAATGGCACACAACAATGCTTCCACATCCTCATCCTTTCTTGAGAGTGCATCTGCCACCACATTTTGCTTCCCTTTTTTGTAGATGATTTCAAAGTCATAACCCAACATCTTTGTGACCCACTTTTGTTGCTCTTCAGAGGATAATCTTTGTTCTAAAAAGTATTTAAGGCTATCATGATCCGTTTTTACCTTGAAGTGTCTTCCCATTAGGTAGGGTCGCCATTTCTTAAGTGCATGGAGTATTGCCAACATTTCCTTCTCATAAATAGCTTTGCTTAAAAACTTTCCCTTGATTGGACGACTTTCAAAAGCAATGGGTCTTTCATCTTGCATTAGAACAGCACCAATTCCATTTCCTGAAGCATCACATTCCACAATAAAGGTTTTTGTGAAGTCCGGTGTAGCTAAGACCGGTGCTTGGCACATTGCCTCTTTAAGATGTTCAAAGGCCTTTGTTGCTTCCGGAGTCCATGAAAATGAATCTTTCTTCAATAATGTTGTTAGAGGTGCTGCTATTCTCCCATAATTCTTAACAAACTTGCGATAATACCCTGTCAACCCAAGAAATCCTCGCAGATGCTTTATGGATGTGGGGATTTTCCATTCCTTAATGGCTTTAATTTTGCTAGGGTCTACCTTAACTCCTTCATGAGATACAATATGACCCAAATATTCCACCTCCTGGACTCCAAAGAAACATTTGGATCTTTTTGCATATAATTGTTTCTCCTCCAATAGTTGTAGCACCCTGTCAACATGTTCAACATGATCCTTCCAAGACTTGCTGTAGATTAGTATATCATCAAAAAATACTAACAAAATTTTTCTAAGGAATGGTTTGAAAATTGAATTCATCAAACCTTGAAATGTTGAAGGTGCATTGGTAAGGCCAAAAGGCATGACCAAAAATTCATAATGACCCTCATGAGTTCTAAATGCCGTTTTTGGAATGTCTTCAATCTTCATTCTGATTTGATGATATCCCGAACGAAGATCCAACTTGGTGAAGTAAATTGATCCATGCAATTCATCCAGTAATTCATCAATAACAGGAATGGGGAACTTATCTTTAATAGTGAGCTTGTTGAGCTCCCTATAATCTGGACACATGCGCCATGATCCATCCTTCTTGTGCACCAATACTACTGGAGCTGAGAAAGAACTTTGACTCGGTTGAATTATACCAGCCTCTAGCATTTCTGCAACCATACGTTCAATTTCACTTTTTTGGACATAGGGATATCTGTACGGCCTGATGTTTGGAGGAACACTTCCTGGAATCAGATGAATAGCATGATCATGATCACGCATAGGTGGGAGACCTTGGGAGTCTCAAATACCTTGGAATGATTGTCCAAGACTTTTTGGAGATCTGGAGAAATAGATGATTCCAATGTGGAAACATCTAGCGAACATAATTGTGCAATTACACCTCTTTGCTCCTTTTTTAGAAGCTTTGTCATACCATTAGAGCTGATTATCTTTCCTGGTTTCCCTGCAATACCCCTTAATTCAACTTCCTTTCCTTCTGCAGAAAATTTGATGAAAAGTTCTTGAAAATTAAAAGCTATTGTACCCAAGGATTGTAGCCATTGGACTCCTAGTACAACATCACACCTCCCATTGGAATGGAAAGCATTGGGCTAGTCAATACATATTCTCCCATGGATAGCTTGATATTATGGCACTTTCCAGAGCAATTTATTGTTCCTCCATTTGCAATCATCACTTGACACTCTGGTGCTGGATATAGGAAGCAATTCAATTCTTTTGCTACCCTACAATGAATAAAATTGTGGGTGCTTCCTGAATCAATCAACACTATTACCTTTTTCTTCTTGATTTGTCCTTCTATCTTGATGGTTTGAGGAGTGGTAATTCCCGCCAATGCATTACAAGATATGGTCGGATTTATTTGTTCTTCATCTAGGCTTTGTTCCTGGAATATATCCTCTTCTTTTGACCTTTCTTGCTCCTTTTCTTCTTCCTCTTCACAATCTATGTAGAATAATTTCTTCTCAGCACACTTATGACCTTTTGTGTATTTGCTATCACAATTGTAACAAAGCCCTTTTGCTCTTTTTTCTTCCAATTGTTGTGGTGTCAACCTTGTAGGTTGTGGAAGACTATGGGCAACACTTCCGTCTTTATAGTTGTGAATGGTATGCTTCCTAGTTGCCATAATTTTGCTTTCCATTTTTCTTGCTAACCTGAATGCCTTCTCTAATGAATCAGGTTCCCAAAGGCGCACATCATGTTGGATATTATCCTTTAAAGACCCTATGAACACATCAATCCTATGCTCCTCTGGAATATCTTTTACCCTTATGTTCAATTTTTGGAACTCCTCAATGTGCTCCATTATTGAACCCTTTTGTTTGAGACTTATCAATTGGCTAAAAAAAGTGTTGCTTTTTGTATCCTCATAATGTGCTATCAATTCTTCCGTAAAAATTGCCCAAGTGATAAATTGTTTACGAGAACAAAGCCATTGATACCATACAAACTGATTTGGTTCCAAATATAAAGTTGCCATACGTACCTTTTGTGTGTTTTGCACATTATTGAGATCGAAGAATTGCTCCATCTGTAATATCCATGTGGCGGGATCCTTGCCATCAAACTTCCTCATATCGATTTTTGGAACATGGTGAGTCTTCGATCCAACATTAGAGTCTATGGAATCATGATTAACATTTCTTTTGTTCTCATCATGAGTTTCCTTTACTACCTTTTCACCATTAGTAAGTATTTCTTGTAGAAAATTTGTCAAATCTGTCTTCAAATCTGCCATGTCTGTCTTCAAATCTGTCTTCAAATCTGCCATGTTTGTCTTCAAATCTGTCTTCAAATCATCCATCTTAGCTTCCATGCCCTTCATCTTATATTCCACGCCATTTATCTTAGATTCCACACCATTTATCTTAGCTTCTGTTAGCTTTTGTGAGCGTGACATATGTTGCACTTGTTCTTGTAATTTTGATATATCATGTAGCATTTCTTCCTCTTCTTCATGAGTCATGCTAGAGCTTTCAGGTTCCTTACTAGGTGTTTGCATTTTCTTTCCTCGGGGCATCAGTTACCGATAATAATGCTTTACTATGCCCTTTGAATTCCGTTAAACCAAGCTTACACAAAAATTAAAAAAAACTACACACCTTTTTTCACTTTATAGAAGCCTGATATTGAATCTGATGTATCTCTATAATTTCAGATCATCCAATTTTGAAGTTGCAACCTGTAGTAGCCTTCTGCGTCCTCTTTCCAATGCCACAAGTCTGAGCCCAATTGGATTCTCCAAGGAAGAGTTATGTGAAATCTCCCACAGTGACTTGCTTTTAGACTGGTTCAGTAGAGCGAACTTGTACGACGTGCCACGAGTCACTGTTTCAACCTTTGAATCTGAAAAACACAGAAAAGAAACTACAATCCGTCCTCTTTTTGTACCTTTTTACGAAATTTCAATCTGATCCTCAGAGAGAGAGTTATGAAGATTTTCCCCAGGTCACCTGTTTTGAATGTAATTCAGGAGTCTGGAAAAATGCCAACTTCTTCAAATCATATCGCCGAAAATATCGCGTGAAAAGCTCTGAAATTTGGACCCAAGGTTCAATGCCAATTCTTCTCAAATGGGTTTTTTGTGTGACTTCTGAAACATCACATAAAAAAAGTTATAGCGAAAATACCACGATGACCTGTTTGGAGCAGCGAAACCCTAGAATCCAAAGCTCTAATACCAAATGTTATGAAACCAGCTCAAGAAAAGATAGAAAAGAAAGATCAGCACCTTAGAATTCAGCCTCTTCGAGGGGGCAACCTCCTTTACATTACATAAATGAACAATTCTTGGATGATACAAATGAAAATACCTCCTTTCTATATATAGGAGTCTAAGTGGTCCCAATACAATCCAAGCCTACATAACAATAATATTGTAGGGCACAACAATAACAATAGTGGGCTTCTATGTGGCACAATAGTAACAATATGGGGGTAATAGGGGCACAAAAGTATAAATAAGGGGTATAACTACAATAGTAATGGGGTAATCACTAGTATTATAGGGACCCAACAATATATATATATGTGTGTGTGTGTGTTTATTTAAATTTAAATTTATGGTGTTTTATTCTTCATCAACAGTTGAAGGTCCAATTATGACACCTAGTCTCTCGTTAACCAAGAGAAGAATGGGGGGAGCTAAGGTAGAAGTGAGTGCTTTGTTATCATGTTTAGGAGTTGTCGAAGTAGGATTAGATATATGGAGTGTTAACAAATCTAGAGGTTGGTCCTTGATTTTGTTTAGGTCCTGACAAAATTGAATCCCATATTTGTCATTGCCTAAAAGGGAAATCAATTTCACAGCCAACAATTCCATTTGTGATGGTTATGTCCTCCAACGTAGGCATATTCGAGCTAGCCTCATTCACCGAGGTCCCTTTGGTCGATTTAGAAAATATAGGGGTCCTATTCTACAATGAAGTGTCCATGTTCTTGGCATCCGATACATTGGAATGGAATCCCCCAATAGTCCACCTGTTGTCTCATTGAATGTATCCCCCAATCTATATTCAAATAAGTTAGGAGTCCACTTGCAAAACCTGCTTCAATAAAAAACCATGTCATTGTCTTATCTACCATGAATAAATCATACACATAGTGTAGAATTTGCCAATTTTATTGGAAATTTCCACAATTGTTTTTTTAGACCATAGCTCTAGAGGGAGACTAGGTAACGTGACCCAAATATATTTTCTCTTAGGGATCTCCTTGATTGGATTGAAACCAAAGTTCCATTTTGTAGTATTAGGAACCCTCTTCCTTTCATCTAGGGCCTAGTACAAACCATCTATGCATCTTCTTTGGACATAATGTGGACTCCAAACCACTCGTTCATAATAACACTTATCCATTCTTAAATATTACTAATGCCCCACCAAAAATCTTTCCTTTAATCTCTCCACATTGTCCCAATAAACATCCACCCCCAAAACTAGTCTCTTGATCTCCTCTTTTGCTTTGACTGGTTTAGATTTCCTCCTATGATTGATCTATCAAGGGACCAAGTTCTTTGCATGTAGATTCATAGACCTAAATTTTTCATACCTTAGATCAAGATTTCTTTTGTTTGATGACATGATATGTGGATTAGCTATGCTACTCATACGTGAATCTCTTCCATTATTAGCATCTATATTAATGTCTATGAGAGCCTCCAAATCATCAGTATGGTCTAAAAACAACACTTGACTTTCCGTATCTATCTAATGTATTCTAGCAACCAATCAAACAAGCGAAGAATACCAACGAGGATAACTAGGCAAAAAAAATTAAACTCTTATTGCAATTGGATGATCCTCATACCCAGGGTCCCACTCTAGAAGTGTATTCCTGATAAAACTTCGATATCAACGTCAAATGTGATTCCAGTTTTCTCATTGAGGTCCATGTTGTCTGATGTGACTCCATTTAGGAGAGACCAGTCAAAATAGTGGAGGAGAGAGGCTATAACCATGTGAACCATCCTATGATCCAATGGAAGCCCATGACAAATATTTCTTCCTACTTCAAATGGAATTAGTTCAATGTTTTCCTCCCTATATTTTATGTGAGAATCCATAATTCTCTCAGGCTTGAACTAATGTGGAAATAAGACCTTCAAAATATGAACCAATCACACGATTACAAATTGGCATATATATATATATATATATATATATATGGTAGTCAAAAGCGAATCAATTGCAATAGTGTTGACTTGGTAGGAACTAATAATATACTTTTATATCAAGTTTATATAAAGCAAAATTATGTACATTAGATTAATAAATTTCTTATGTTTTGATTTTTCATTTTAAAAGATGTGTTAGTTATTACATTATTAATATAGAATTGATATATAACATTTAATATATATATATATATATATATATATATATATATATATATATATATATATATATATATATATATATATATATATATATATATGGTATATACATAATATACATTGAAATATTTGATTTATGATTTACATTCTATACTCATTAAAATGCTAATACATGTCTTAATCTTAGATTAGTTAAATTGGTAGCCAAGTAGCTCTAGTGTTTAAAAATGATTTTAACACTTTCATGGTCAAGCTTTGTGTTTGCGTAGACACAAAGTGATGATTCTTTCAGGTAATAGGTTTTCTATGAAGATTTGTAATTCATTCATTATTTAATATAGAGTTGATATGTAACACACACACATATATAACATTTAAAAAAATATTTATAACAATTTTCTTTTAATAAAAAGGCTCCTATGAATATATCTTTTCTACTTCTAAATATGATTGAGATTGTATTACCATTTTAATATAATGAATAGAATATAAATTATAAATAAAATATTTCAATATAATGTATATATATATACATACATACATATATATATAGATATATATATATATATATATATATATATATATATATATATATATATATATCTATATATATATAGATATATATATATAGATATACTATTTTATTAGTTACAAAACTTTAATATGGATTTGATATATATAGAGATAAGAAATTCTTATTGCATTAATAAGTTGTCTTTTAGGGCGATATGTAATTGAAGCTAACATGTAACATTTTAATATTATTTTTAAATTCACATGGAATGTAAAAAATCATAAATGATAGAACATTGAATTGCCTTTCTTATTAACTTAGATATACATTTATAGTACATTGATGTGACCATTGGATTCATATTCCAAGTGGTCTCTTGGACTCTGGTGGTTGTTCACATTCCACACCAACCCATAGAAGATTAGGTGTCCAACATTCCCCACTTAATCATAAGGGGCATGTATGAGTCCATGAAGAGAGCTGTAATACAAAATGTGCAAAAATGCATGGAAGCACTAGGTTGAATGTGCTCTCTGAATGTTGGTATAAGGGGGGTGGTTTAAGGATGACCACCAACATTGGAATGCTTAGTGTAGTTCGTGAAACTCTTCCAAAGCTGGCAAGAAGATGAAGTCTTCTGCTAGAGTAAGTGTCCCTAATGATTTGGAGAGGGAGACCTTAAACCTGAAATAGGGAGGTCTATAACCTACGATGGTTTAAGGATGAGCACCAACCAAAGGCATTCTCAAGGGCATCTTTGTCTCTGGCAACAACTTTGAATCTGATATGGCAAGTTGTGGCTCGGGCTCGCTTGATGTGGATTTGACGCTTGTAGATGATCATTACTTCTCCCATGTTACATACAAGGTGAGAAGATGAAGAGATCTCAACTACAAGGCTTTTCAATATTCGAGAATAAATCCTATGGTATGAGCAAAATATCTTCCTGGTTGTTGAAGCCCATTGCCAAAAGCGATCCATCCAAGATGAATCTTTGTTCTTGGAGGAGGCTTATTTTTGAAGCATTTGTTTGAAGAATGAGTGGTTTTATGACGGTGCTCACATGGATGAAGATCAAAACAATGATCTTTCATATGGCCAACTCAGTCACAGTGTTGGAATTTAACAACCTGTTGTGGTTGTTGTGGAAGAGGATTAGAATCTGAAACAACTGAAGGTGAATTTTCATGAAGAAATCCAACACTCTGAAATTGGATGGGTTTTGAGTAATCTGGAATGTGAAAGGAAACATCCTTATCATATACAAGACCTATTTTTTCTTGTTATGGACAAGCTCTTCCCAAGGTTTGATGACCGACTTAGGAAGTGCAGACTGCATTTATGCATCTGCCTGTAACTTTTTTGCTTCATTGGACACTGGATTTGAATCAACTTGTTGCTTAGGGCAGTCTATTTCAATGTCCTGAATAGAAACAGGTTTAGAATGATGAATCCACTATTGTAATTCTTCTTGTTGAAGTTGAGATTCAAGTTCCAAAAAATATTTTTTTTCTTGTATATTCTACAGAGAGGTTTTAATATCACAAAGAGTGTTCTTGTTGATTTTTACTGTATCCTGATTAGTGGAATGTATCATAGTTTTTAGAAACTCTAATACCTTAGTAATTTTGGCCATTTTCTTAACCGCTCAAACTTATGAAATGAGGGGTTTCAGCTTCTCAATGGTGCATATATTAAACACCAATTCATTACATGTCATAATGTCAATGCTAATAAAGGAGATTCTAGCCAACAAACTAGCTCAAACCATTGAAACATAACCTTCCTCTAATTCTCTTAAAGTTACCTTTTAACATTGAAGTGTGCATCACTATTGTGAAGATCTTCACATCTCTTCTTAACAACTAAGTGGCTAGCAGATCAATTATATTGGTATAACGGAAACTCTATAAGTGATGGAAACATTATAAACAACGCATGCATATAAAAATCAACCTTTGTATACAACGCATTGCCACATACCAGATTGCAAACTCCTCTCTATGATAGTATCTGAAAATCTGAGGGTCGCTTTGCATTTTCTCTCCTCATAACATTGTTGCTAAACTATCAATCTAGAAAACAGGGGAGCTACGCAGATTTTAGCATAAAAAACAAACTTCTATGTGTATCTAGCTTCCCACAATGAAAGAAAGCAAGCTTGAGTTGAGGGTTTGACAACGTCCCATTTATGCAAGCCGCAGTAATGATTTTGAGCTTATGGGCACTCTTAGATTTCTTTCTTCTCTACTTCTTCAAAAAATCTGAAAAAATACAACAAATAGCATATGCACAATGCAAAAATAATGTCGTTACATTGTTGTGGACACAACAACCATAATTAATATATATATATATATATATATATATATAGAGAGAGAGAGAGAGAGAGAGAGAGAGAGAGAGAGAGAGAGAGAGTTTAAATAAGTATAACTTCATCTTAATTATGAATTTACCAAGAATTAAGAAAAATCAAATATTTCAATTATCTCAAGATTCACATTCCCTCACTATATGTATAATAAATAATTTTACTAACTAAATTACTATTAAAACAATAATTAATAAATAAAATATTACTTTAACTAAGTTAAAATAGTATGTGGCTCTATGAAATTTTACCAAAATATATTTTATTAAATTAACTATTTATGTTAAGTAGGTTAAAGTAGTGGGAACCGAAGATGGAAGATTGGGGCAACCTGATCCCTGACCCAAGCAATACAAGGGGACACCTGTCCTTATACAAGCAGACCTTACATGTATATTGGGTGGTGAAGCGGTTAATGGCAAAGGCAATGGAGTAGGTTGCAGCAGAAATGGCAAAGATGGCTCAGGGCATACCAAATCTAAAGAGAGAGATGGAAACCTCCAAATTACTTTGCTCATGCAGGACAATAAGCTAGAAGAAATACAACAACAGTTGAAGAAGATAGCTACAGTGTCCCGAGAAGAAGATACTCAGCCTGAAATCATGGTAGATTAATAATTCTAGATTATGCCAATGGTTTTTTTGTTAGTCCTCTCAAAGCAAGTTCTCCCTTTTGTTTTGTTTTAGTTGATCATGTTGATAGGAAACCAGATTAGTAATTTTGGCAGTGAAGTGTATTTGGCATGGATTTGAAGACTTTGTCTTTTTTGTTATTGGTTGGCTTATAAAGACTTAAGTTGGCCAACAGACCCGATTTCCCTTCCGGGCGGGTTGAGGCCACCAAATGTTTGTACGTATTTCAACGTGGATAAATAGAAAAACAAAGGTCCTTCTTTAGCATACAAAAAAAAAGTAGGTTAAAGTAGTTTTACTAAATATATTGTTAAGGTAAACGATTAAATAAATATAATATCTTCACATTACTGTTGTTGGGAAAAGTATCCAATACGGAATGATCCTATCCCACTCTAAGGGTGATAGTACCTCAGCAACAACTGAATACAAAACTATTCAAGATTACTTCTTTATGAGATGTAAGAGAGAGGAGAAAGGGATCCACTAACCGTTGTCTTCCGCTAATGGTTGATCCAATCTTCCCTCTTTGCTGCTTGATCCCAGCTCCTTGCTCTTTCACTGGCCTAGCTACACAAAGATCCTGCAAAAGCACAAGAAAGGGAAACTACAAGAAGCATACATCCATAACTGATTCAAGGATTAGAATAAATAAAATATAAAAGCATCAATACGCCACAAAGACACATGCATATAGAAGAACCTCAAATGCTTTATTAATGGAAGAAGTAAAGTTCTGAGAGTGTTACAACCATAAGAGGCCCAATCCAGCAACACCTCCCAGCAGAAAGAAATCTCCTCTTCACCTCCTTCAAAGAAATCACCCAATAGTTCTATGCACAAACCAACAACACTTCCTTACATTCACAAGATTCCAGCCCCCATAGACCTCATGAGAGAGCTCTATATATAGAAGTTTTGGAGAAAAGATGAGTCAGCTTGAGACTGACATGAAGCTGACAAGTGTCCTCTCCCACTTCAGTTATTCTTCAGTTCTTGAGTCCACTTGGAGTCTCTTGCTTCCACTTGGAGATCTAGATCCTCTTACTCATCACAAGGCGAATTCCTTGATCCAAGTGTCATTTTGGAAGCTTCCTGGGCATTTGACACCTTGCAGAATGATTGTGCCACTTGGCCAATCTCGCCCAGCGCAGGTAGCCTTCATTGCTTTTGACATTCAGCGCAGGTAAAGAGTGGAGCAGTTGACATTCAGCGCAGATGCTCAGTGGAGCAGCTGACATGATCCAGAAATAGCTTGTTTTTTAGTGTTTTCAGGTGGAGAACTGATTTTCAGTGCTGTGGTTTGCTGACCTTGTTCCTCTAGGGGTAGGAACAACATGTTTAGGGACTTTGGATCCCTTAGATTATTGACATTTCATGCTTCATGCTGTTAGGCACAAAAATGTCTATAACAGTTGCCCCCTAAAGTATGAGGTCGTTTATCGGGTGAAATGCTTTATCAGGAGGATCCGAAGTTCATTCAATCGTTGAGAGGTGCCCTGTAATAAAATACAATACAATACATTATTTTTCATTCTGCTTTCATGATCTAGCTGAGGCGGGCATTCCCATGCTCAGCTTTATAAATTCATTTTGGTGCATATAACAGACGACCGTCTGATGATAGACTGATAATTCTCTGCTGAAATTATCATCCTTTGAGTAGGATGATCATCTGCTGCAATGATGTACATAACAAATGTCTTTATATCCTGAATATATATCGCAGCCCGGATGGATGAAACTAGATCCAGGGTCTTCAAACTCGTTCGATCTTCACTCTAAGTACAAGTCGATCCATGTGAGAATTGCACTGAAGTCGAACATGGAAAGACATCGCTTGATTACCGGTCGATAATGTAAACCGTTAACAAGCGCGAGAGGAATCACCAATAATGACAATGACCCTCAAGGTACTGCAGTACAATTCACGTGGTGTGAATAAAGGAGTTGGCGTCGAACACCACGTAAAATCTTCTGGTCGAAGGTCATTAATGTATACCTGTCGCCGGAAGTGAGAAACTTGCCATTGAGGCATTCAAGCTTCAAAGTACTGGGGGGGTTTTTCCCTAGATCAACTTCTTGGATAATGAGCTGAAGTCAACAAGAAGTGATCTATCAAAGGAGGGCCTTAATGAATCCCACATCAGTGACATGGAACGGAGCTAATGATTTTAGTGGAGGTGAAAACATTCTGTGAAATATGATTCAGGGTGGCGATCATGGGTGGATGAAGGATAATGTATGGCAGTGGATGGGACATGGTTGACTCTTTCTGAACAACATCTCTTGAACATATAACCACATTGATGTGATGGATCAGTAGCATTACCCCAAATACGGATGGTTTGGCGAAGACCATGGTGATGAGACCGGTGAATGAAACAACCCAACCCGATGTGATACGGAGGACAAAGTGTCATGTTCAAGAGCGACTTGCTACCATTAAAGCTTTGAGGTTCTCCCAATTTTTCCCCAGTCATTTCTGACCAGTACCTCTTTATTTTTGTCAAGCTTGAGGAGGATAACATATGCTTGTTCTATAACCTGCCCTTCGGGCAAGCCCATCGCTATGTTTTAACGAGCTTGGCGATAGGGAAACTCGTTCTCGTCTAAAGACAAGTTTGTCGCTATTTAATCATTTTAACGAGTCTAACGACAAGGAAAACTCGGTCCTTTTCATTTTTAGAGAGTCTGAAAAGGTACAGAAAGTTAACTCCAAAATTCCTTTTTCGTCATCTAATCCCTTAAGTCTGAAAAAGTATAAAACAATACAGAAGGGATGAATTTTCGATAACTTTAACGAGCCGAATAAAACAAGCGCTCGACCTTTTTGTGCAATAATCCCTCAGGTCCAAGAAGATTAAAATCTAGAGGAGGGATAGCTCTTCCGGTCCTTTTAACGAGCTGGAAGGCCAAAACTCGACAAACTTTTCATATTTTACGAGTCAGATGAAAAGAGCTCAAAGAAGACTCATCTTTTGAGGAACGAGTGATAAACAGGGATAGCAGCAGATTCCAGGTACAGGTTGGAATTTTCCAATCATGGCAGTGTCACAAGGATGGCTAAGTGAAATCACTCTTCGCAGCTGTTCCTCAAAATAGGTAAACAACCATATGGAGGTGAACGATTGGCCAAATGGAATGTTGGTGGCGGGTGTAAACACGACCAAGGCTTTTTATGGCTAATATATTTACGATCACAATGGTTATTTACCAGAATAGGTTCATTTTTTAATGATCTTGAACTCTGGATGAAACTCTTGCTCACGCTTTTCTATTTTTTAACGAGCATAAATTCCACGGTAAAACTGCTCGATCTTATGTTTATTTTTTAACGAGCATGAACTATGTGCTAAAACTGCTCGGATCTTCGCTTTTCTATTTTTTAACAAGCATAAATTCCACGGTAAAACTGCTCGATATACCAGTCATAAGATAAGAAATGTCCCCTGCAAGATTCCAATTTTTATAGAGCTTGCACCTCACATAAGCTATGCTCCCTCTCATCCTTTCTTTATGCAAGTTCGGAAACGGCTAATCCCAAAAACAGATAAATAACCGCTCCTAGCTTGCACTCCAAAAGGTTTGCATGCCCCCAGGTATAAAGTACAATTTCAAGGCTGCCCCTACTTATCCGATAAAACATTTGTTTTAAAGGGTGAGGCTTGCCTCTTCCTGGTTACCCAAAGATGGTTCTATTTGCTGCCGCAAATCAATCTCTTTCTTCGGCAATGTCTACCGAAATAGACAAGGGTGAATGACTCTTTGTCAAACAAGTAACCTTATCAAAAGAATCCTGTTCTAGAACAACCCCTCTTCCTTCCACGGACGGGGTACGGACTAGTCATATTCCTTCGCGGAAATTCTACTTTATACCCAAGGTTTCCTCTGCCCGAAGCAGACCAGGATGCATGCCCCCTGGGTTCCAGTCCCATCTTTCCGAATCACTCGCACTCATCAGGAAGGAGGACTGGGGGTGGAGACATTTCTTGGGTGAATAGACCATTGAGGGTTGGTATTTGACTATTTGCGATGCATGATCCCGGAAATGAAAGTTGGTCTACGAGCTTGACCATTCTTCCTTCGTGTGGAAAACACATTACTCTAAAGAGTGAGGAGACTATAGCTCCCATGCAATATATATAGTCTCGTCCAAGGAGTAGGTTATAATCCAAGGGTCCTTGAATGACCATCACGTTCATTTGAACGGTCTTCCCTTTCGATGTAACAGGTACATTGGGGAGGATCCCTAATGGTCGACTGGTTCCTTTATCAAAACCTGAGAGATTTCTTATCTCAAGCGAAAGCGCCAGGGAACCCAGTGCTTTCCAAGCAATAGAGGAAAGGATACTCACAGATGCCCCTTCATCAATGATAGTTCTAGCCATTACCATTCTGTAGATTTGGACTATGATTCTGAATGGTATACTGGCTGGTAACCGGGGTCTGCCTAGTTGGTTCCAATCAAAGGATACAACCAGGTTGCTTGGTGGTGGAACCGAATACACGGCCGGATATGACCTTGACAATGTTCCTTCCTGCGATAAAGGAATGGGCGCATTGCCCTGATGCTCATCAGAGTCTGTGTTGATGAAAAGAATCTGGATGGTGTCATCCTTACTCTCTTCAATGAGGGTGTCATTTGAAGATGAATCTTCAGTGACGGTGTCATTTGAGGATGAAACCTCTGAAGGAAGAACCGGTTCAACTACCGTATCGACCTTTAGACTTTCGTCTGGTCTGGGTTCAGTAGGTTCATTTTCAATGACTAACGCTTCAGCTGACCACTTGAGTGGGCCAGCTGTATTTTCAACCAACGAAGGACTTGGCACGAGTTTTTTGTATCCAGGAGGAAGTCCCAACGGTGAAACCGGGCGATCTTCCAAAACTCTCTTCGCTTCGTCTAAGAAGGGACAACAGTGGATGGCGTGATCGCCTTCACACAGTCTGCAAGGGGATCTTGCTCCCCCTCTTTGTCTTGAACCTTCACTTTCACTGGTTGTTGGTAAGCAATCAACATGGCTATCAGAGGTTGATGCTCCCGACTTGTGCAAACGAGGTGACCAGTCCCTTAGTATCTGGGGAATACAGGGACAATCTCTATGGAAGTGGTCTCCTCTACATATGACACATGGCGATTTAGGCCCGGTCAGTGCTGTGTGTGGATTTTTGTCAGATGTCTTTTGCTTGCCCCCAGTCGCCTTAGGCTCTTTCTTCTTCTTCTCCTTCTTCTCCATGGGAGCTTGGCTTTTGCCGGCTCTACCCTGCGAAGATGAAGGATTGGAGGAAGAGTTATAAGAAGTAGAAGGCTGGTGGGCAGCTCTAGATTGATCTAACTGTTGACTCGACTGTTCAGGAACCATGGTGGTCTGAACTACATTAGTTGAGAATAGCCAAATAGGCAGGCCAATTGTCAGTCCTGGAAGCGACAATGTGGCCATGTGGGGCGCACCAACTTCTCCCCAAGAGGAGAATGGACTAGGATTTCCATCATGTGGAATTCGTTGGTTAGGGTGTTCCATGTTCTCAACTTAAGATCAACGCGGGAATAGGAGGTGATTATGTTCCGTTTAAAATAAATGTTATAACGACGCTTAGACACAACTTGCTTTTTCACTTTTTAAGAGTCGAGAAAAAGCTAAAGATGACTCTAGTCTCCTTTGATGTTTTAACGAGCCCGAAGTGACAAATGCTCGGATGGACTTTTTCAGTTATAGAGTTTAAAAAAGGCCAAAATAAACTGCTCTGGAGTTCTAGGCAGAGGGTGTGCCAAACTTTTCGCAAAACCACAAAATACATTTTACGGTACGAGTGGTCGATCTTCGTGAATGCTGTGTTCACTGCATTGCGATCAGTAGGGCGGCCGACACGGTTTCCTATTGGATAAAGGCTTTATTCCTATAGGGGTCTCCCAATATATACGCAACGGTACGTGGGAGCACAAGTCCGTATTGATACTTATCGCTTCATCGTGGAGGAATCACCCAACCACTCAACGCTAAGATATCACGTTTAACGACGCCGGAACACGTCTCTAGCTTAGACCTCTATGTGTTTGCGTTATGTTTCAATGCGTTGTTATGTAAATTCAATTTATTTTAAGGTTGATCTTGTTTAGCAATTTGCCTTTATGGATCACCACGAGATGTATGATAACACTCCTAAATGCAGTCTAAGATGATAAGCAAGCTTTTCAATCTTTCAACTTTGAAAATCTTAACTACTGAGGGAAAAGAAAGACAACATCTTTTCACACAGATCATAGAGCACACACTAATGCACTTTTTCCTAAATCAACATGCAAACTGTCATAATGCATATGCAAAATGCAAGTATTTCTTTTCTCTTTCTTGATGTTTGTGCGACACAAAAAGAAAGTTGTTGTATAACTTTGAATTCAATTTCAAGTGAAAGCAAACAAGCTTGTCCAAAATCCAAAGACACCTTAAGATTTACTTGTTTCGACCCCAGAAATATATGAATTCAAACCATATGACGAAAGCAAAATCTCAATCAGCTTATGAACAGCAAATAAACTAACTCTTAAGATCAAAACGACACTTAATCACAGGTCTAGATCTAAGAGGCCACAGCAAGACTAGTTCACTTTGGTTATGGGAAACTGTAAATGATACAAGAAATACACAAAGAACAAACACAGTTTCTTTATACAACCGAGGCGGAATAGTGACAAGGAAAGTTGGTTTCAGATAGGCACATTGACTGGTAACAGGCAGCAAAAACAAGAGTGAAAACAGGGCAAGAAACAGCAGGAAACCCCAGTAGCACAAGGCAAGACTGGTCCAGCACAGGTGGGACACTGTCTGTTTGACCTTCAGCGCAGGTAGCCCCTTCGGGAACTACACTGAAATGCAGACAGCCTTTGTACAGCCTGCACTGAAGAACGAAACTTTCGTTTCTCTTGGTTTCCGGGTCACAGTTTGCTCAAAAATTCACAGTTTTTGCTCAAATCAGAAGCTATCAGTCAAGGACACACTAAGGGATGGAAAGGAGGATGAAAAGCTATCACTAAGAGCTTATTAGAGTCCTTGTGGATCAGCTCTTCAAATCATAAACTTGCCCAGAAACTGAGCTAGAGTAGCTGCCCTCTACTTTGTATTTGAAAGATCCAAATACAGTTCGATTCGGTACTCCCTTTGTTTATGAAATGAATAGCAAAAACACAAACAACCAACAAGATACGATCCCCAGTGGAGTCGCCAATTTGTTGTTTGGAAAAGTATCCAATACGGAATGACCCTATCCCACTCTAAGGGTGATAGTACCTCAGCAACAACTGAATACAAAACTATTCAAGATTACTTCTTTATGAGATGTAAGAGAGAGGAGAAAGGGATACACTAACCGTTGTCTTCTGCTAATGGTTGATCCAATCTTCCCTCTTTGCTGCTTGCTCCCAGCTCCTTGCTCTTTCACTGGCCCAGCTACACAAAGATCCTACAAAATCACAAGAAAGGGAAACTACAAGAAGCATACATCCATAACTGATTCAAGGATTAGAATAAATCAAATATACAAGCATCAATACGCCACAAAGACACATGCATATATAAGAACCTCAAATGCTTTATTAATGGAAGAAGTAAAGTTCTGAGAGTGTTACAACCATAAGAGGCCCAATCCAGCAACACCTCCCAGCAGAAAGAAATCTCCTCTTCACCTCCTTCAAAGCAATCACCCAATAGTTCTATGCACAAACCAACAGCACTTCCTTACATTCACAAGATTCCAGCCCCCATAGACCTCATGAGAGAGCTCTATATATAGAAGTTTTGGAGAAAAGATGAGTCAGCTTGAGACTGACATGAAGCTGACTGGTGTCCTCTCCCACTTCAGTTATTCTTTAGTTCTTGAGTCCACTTGGAGTCTCTTGCTTCCACTTGGAGATCTAGATCCTCTTACTCATCACAAGGCGAATTCCTTGATCCAAGTGTCATTTTGGAAGCTTCCTGGGCATTTGACACCTTGCAGAATGACTGTGCCACTTGGCCAATCTCGCCCAGTGCAGGTAGCCTTCATTGCTTTTGACATTCAGCGCAGGTACAGAGTGGAGCAGTTGAAATTTAGCGCAGATGCTCAGTGGAGCAGCTGACATGATCCAAAAATAGCTTGTTTTTTAGTGTTTTCAGGTGGAGAACTGATTTTCAGCGCTGTGGTTTGCTGACCTTGTTCCTCTAGGGGTAGGAACAACATGTTTAGGGACTTTGGATCCCTTAGATTATTGACATTTCATGCTTCATGCTGTTAGGCACAAAAATGTCTATAACAATTACCTTGCTCCCATTTAGGTGAATACACTGATATTACTATTTGGAGAAAGGAATATTTTCTCACTTCTTCTAAAATTAGTATTTTCTAACATAAAGGTTGTTATTTTTTAACCTTCTCCTGTTAATTGGGAATGGAGGTCACTGGTGTTTTCACTTTTTCTTTTTTCTTGTAAATTTGTTTACACTAGTTGTGATGGAAATTTTGAGTCATTCTCTTCTGCAAATATTTTTAATAGAATAGTTTTTAATATCATTAAAAAATATATAATAATAGAGACTAAACATAAACAAGATACTAGATTTTCGCTCTAAATAGGGTATTAGATGTTAAAACTCCATAAAAGAATTTGTGTTTTATTAATGAAATATGAAATTAAATATATAGAGGACTATTGTATCAAGATAGGAAAATTATCTTGGACACATAATCTATTGCTTGAGAGAATATCTCAACCACACACCAAACTACAGAAACTACTTCTATAAAATAAGAAAAGCCTCTTTATATAAAAAGTCACAACTAAGACAAGTAAGAATTAATATTCCAATATTAGAGTGAATAGAGTGTTCTCATATTAATAATAGATTTTCTCTCTAAACATATGGGAAAACGGGAAGACTAGGAATAACATAAAAGGCTTACATAATCATAACTTAACTACTTGTGTTTAAACAACCATTTATTATTTTCATAAAATTGCAAGAACGATGGGGAAGGTTTTTCGAAAAGGGGAGAAGTAATTTGACTAGTGATACGGTCATTAAAGAGATGAGCAGGAAAATGGGATGAGGGGACTACAATTAATGGCGAAGCCCTCTGCTGTGTGATTCCAAACATCTCACTCATGTCCATGTTTTCTGGTGTCACTTCATCTGGGAGAGACCAGTCAAAATAGTGGAGTAGAGAGGTTATAACCATGTGAACCATACTATGAGCCAACGGAATCCCAGGGAAAATCCTCCATCCTTCTCTAAAGGGAATCAGTTCGAAGTTTTTCCCTTTATATTCTATGTCACACTCCATAAATCTCTCTGGTTTGAACTCTAAGGGCTCATTCCAGATGGTAAGGTCTCTTCTTATTTCCCATGCATTTGCCATGAAGGAACTAAGGGGAAGTAGAGCAGGTCCATGAAGGAACCAGAGGAAATCCAAGATACTCAAGCCATTGGAGAGAATATTGAAAGTCATAGGAGCTATCAGAGCATAGCTATCAAAGCAGAGAAGAGGTCATTGGAAGCCACAAGAAACAATGAGAAACACATATCAAAGGTGCATAAACAGTTTTAGTGGAGAAGCCACATCGGGAGTATCGCATGTAATATATGCCCAAGAAGTCCCGCAAAGAGGAAGAAGTTCATTAGAAGGAACAAAGAGGAACATGCATCAGGAGGAGATGCCAGTAGAAGAGCAGTCAACAAAGGAGCCACATCATGAGATATCGGAGGAAAATCAGAGAAGAGCTATTGGAGCGGTGTATCAGAGGCCATCGTGGAGCCATATCAGACCAAAGATGAGCGGAGAGTCATTACTCTGTGTATCCGCATTTAACAAATAACAATTAAATGATTAAGCACTTTATTTAAGTGATTGATGAATGCACGTGGTTATATTCCAAAAAGAGGGTTTGTAACAGTGGCAGTGGTTTTCGAGTGGATTCTAGGCAGTAAGTGGTATTTAGAGGTGCTCCCCCGATTCCATTAACTAAGTGACACGTAGCACTCGGGTGGAGAGAGAAAACCACCTCTTTTGGGTGGTTATTTCCCTTGTAAGTGGCTTACCTGAAATGCATGTAGGCCGTTGGATCTAGTGCGGGTCGATCGACAGCGAAGGATCAACAGATGGTTTCGAGTTAACTCGGGACCGTTAGATCTGGAGAGAAGATATCTATGGTGTAGCAAGCTTCCAATGGATTGTATTACAAACCCGAATGCACCATTATAAACTTCCCTATTGTTATATCACATCCGCCTATCAGAACTCTCATAGCGCAAGTTATAAAGGACTATCACTCCCAAACCACCGATTGTGATATACAGTTGCAAACCCGATGATCCTATTATATTGCACCCTAATGGTATATCGCGTCCACCATATCGGGAGTTATGTATCACAGTTTTTAAGGCCTTGTCATATTAAATCTCCGATTACGATATTGTAAGTCTCGAAGGGATGCAAACCTACGATTGCGATATATATATATATATCTATATATATATATATATATATATAGATGGACCCGACGGGTGTATTAAATTCTATTTTATGTAATATTACATCCTATTCAATCGAAAGTCTTGAAGGAGTGTAACGATATAAATTTCCAATTGAGATAAGGCGATGGACTCAACGACGTTATTAACAAATGTTTAATAACATAATCGCATCTGCTCCATCGGCAACAAGGGAGTCAGCTATTGGCCATTGGCTGAACTATGGGCATGACTTATAAAGACCTCCAAAATGTTGTGATTACGACTGTGGGTTTAAAGAATAACTCTGACTATTCGTGAATGATTGAAATTGCCATAAAGAATAAGTCCATTGGTTTAATAATAATAAACATGGCTTCCCTTCCTCATTAACGTGTCCTATGAGTATTGATGGATTCAAAGGATCGGGAAGCCGAATGATATGGAATTTATCTAGGACAAAGAATTAAAGGTATTACAAACTCATGTGATGGGATGTGCCTATGTTACTTTATGCAATGGACTGATAAGATTGCTAGAATACATAGATGCTGAGGAAGTTAGAGAAAACATAACAGTCAAACATGTAAACATGACAAGTTTAATAAGGCGTTCACCTAATGCTCCTTGGCTACGTCTCTTGGTCAAGCCTTTAGTGGTGGCCTCTCTATTATGTTTTCAAGCAGAGTTTTACAACAGTGAACTCAAATTGAGTCTCGTTAATAGATGTAGGTTAGTAGGACTGGAGTACACAGACTCTCCTTACTGAAACTCGACCTCTAAGGGTCACAATAGTATGACAGGCCTATGTTGAGGAGTTCGCTTGAACCTATCAAGCCTTCTTTGGAGTACATAGACCCTCTGACTCTCTCTGGCTCTATCTGGCTCGATGCTGCCTCCAGGTCAGCTCGGCATCTACTCTCTGTTCTCTGCTCTTAACTTTCTTCGGCTAACTCTCTCTTTGTCACTTCCTTGTCTGTTACTATCTACTTTGCTTTTGTCAGTTCATGGCTTTTAAAGCCAGTTTGTTCTTTGACTGTTCGTTTCCGCATCCCAGCCTTCTGGTTTCCTTACCTTTGTCCATTCAATTTCCTCTGCTCTCCATCATCATCACTCGGTAATGCCTCACGGGGAGGTGGCCACCTGTTTCCCAACGAACTGAGTGTCAGATTCCTTGAATCATATTTAAATGGCCATTAATTCTGTTTTCTTCAAGATTGCTCGTCAATCATGACTCTTTTGCCAACTCATCGTCCACATTGGACTTCAAATCCCATATAATCTTGCTTTATCACCTATCAAATCTAGTCCTTTATCGGGATGCGGCTCCACCGTTGATCTGGGACCCCCAGATCCTATGGTCGTCGCTCATATTAGGAAGGTAAGTTGCATGACGTTTACCCATCTGATGCAGGTGATTTTTTCTCTCATCTACCGAACGTGTGTCGCTCAGTGTGTGGCATTGGGTAGGACTCAGTCAAAATTTCTTACAGCCTCGAAGCCTTCCAATATCCTGTGGGTTTGGGGAATCCCGTGCTACAGAACCGAAACGATTACTTTTCTGCATTTCACAGCGTTTTTGGGTCCAGGCACTTTGGGGCTTTCCTTCACTGAGGGGGATGCCCTGCGATACATGATTAGTGCTTTAGAGCTAATTGTGTATTAGAATCCACCTCCGTTTCTTGTTTTAGCCTCCGGTTTTGCCAATTTGGTGCCATCGCGCTTTACCATGGGCCAACGGTCTGTGCACTCGACCGAGGGTCCTCGTTGCTCCGCTCTAGCCACAACTACAACTATCAAGAGTATTCCTTCTCATAGCTTGAATTTTCTAAGACTTCAATCTTTTGGCATAATTTGAAACAATCGTGAAAACTTAGAGAGTTTTTAGGATCCAATTCGGATCATGCCCTTCCCAATGAAAAATCTTTTGGACCACAAAAAGTTGGTTTTCTTTTAAGCATCAATCAAGTGAGTGTATAGATTCCTCACTTGCTCACTTTCTATCCATTTCGCACTACTTGGCTTTGAACCTTTGAGTCCAATCCTAAGGTACTCAACATTCCCTCTGTGTGTGGTTCTCACCTTCCTGTCAAGAACTGTATCTTCCTGCAACTCATTAAGATATTCAGGTAACAGATCATCAATAGAAGGAAATTAACTCTGCTCTTCAAGATCTTTAATTAATGAAGGTTCAAATAGTCTCAAGTTGTCTGCATTAACAACTGAGTAGATGTGCATGTAAGCTGGTAAATCAAGGTGAAAAGCATTCTCACCAATTTTCTCAAGTATTTTGAAAGGTCCATACCTTATTGGCTTCAACTTCTTACCTTCACCTTGCATTCTGTCTTTGCTAATATACAACCAAACGTGATCACCAACTTGTAAACTATGCTCCATCTGATGCTTGTCATGCCTTACCTTGTACTTGGCTCGGCTCTTTTCTAGTTGTTCCTGTACTGCCTGGTGAATCTCTTGGATTTTTTCAATGAACTTGGTTGCTTTGTCCACATCACTATGTCCATCAACTGCTATGTCTTTTCCAAAGACAAAATCCAAGGGCGACCTTGGCGTGAAACCAAAATAGGTCTCAAAAGGATATCTTTGTGTAGAAGAATGTTTAGCTCGATTGTAAGCATGCTGCACATAACATAAATGTTCATCCCAAAGCTTGGGATGCTTGTTGAATAGCCTCTGAGCAACTGGATCACTGTCCTGTTGACCACTTCTGTTTGGCCATCTATTTGTGGATGAAAAGTTGTGCTCTTTTTTAGTCTGGTGTCCATCAATTCCCACAGACTCAACCAAAATTTCACAACAAATCGGATATCTCGATAAGATATAATGGAAGTGGGTAATCCAAAATGAACCCTTACATGTTGAAAGAACAAATTTGCAGTTTGTTCAGCTGTAATCTGTTTGTTACAAGGTATTAAAATACACATTTTGCTGAACCTATCCACAACAGCATATAAATAGTCATGACCTTTCCTAGATTTAGGTAGTCCTCCAACAAAGTCCATGGAAACACTTTCCCAAGGATGAGAAGGAATTGGTAGTGGAGTGTACAAGCCCAGTTTTCTATTGTTGGGCTTGCTTTTAGCACACATGGTACACCCTCTTACATATATAGAAACTGTCTCATTCATTTTTTTCCGATAACAAAATCTTTGCAGCTGTGCAACTGTTTTACTTACACCAAAGTGACCTGATATTAGAGAAGTGGGTGCTTCTCGAATTATCTTTACTCTTTCAGTTTGTGGAATGTAGCTTCCCAAAATGATATAAGACCTGGTCCTTAACATGATAGTCCAACTCTCCTACTTGTTTGCCTTGACTTAAAGTTGCATATACATCCTTAAAATCTATATCTTGAGCATATTGTTCAATGTAGCTTTCATGCAATACTGAATTATGCTTAAGTATAGTAGATGCATTTATAATTGGTCTTGATAGCATGTCTGCAACTTTATTGTGTATGCCCCTTTTATATCTGATGACAAGATGAAATTGTTGTAGAAAACCCATCCACCTATAGTGTCTTGATTGCTGCAATTTAGTTTGGAGTGTAAATATTGAAGTGGCTAATGATCAATGTGTATAACTATCTCTTTACCCAATAAATAATGTTTCCACATTTTCACACTCTATACTAATGCATACAATTATTTATCATATGTGGGATAGTTAACTACTGCGGAATTACATGTCTCAGAATGATAGCATATGGGTTTACCGTGCTGCATCGACACTGCTCCCATGACATAGTCACTGGCATCAATTTCAATCTCAAATGGTCTTTGAAGATCGGGCAATGCTAGTACTGGTGTTGTACTAATATTTTCTTTCAAGGTGTCAAAGGCTTTCTGCTATTTGCCTCCCCACTGAAACACCTTGTTCAATCCTGTTAAAGCATGTAAGGGAACTGCAATTAAGGAGAAGTTAGAAATAAACTTTCTCCACTATTGTGCTACTCCTAGGAAGCTTCTAACTTCTATGGCAGATTTGGGCTTAGGCCAGTTTACAGTGAATGCAACCTTAGAGGGATATATCTTCAATTCACCACCCCCAACTATATGACCCAAATAATTCAAAGATGTTTTGTCAAATTCACATTTTGAGAGTTTAACATAAAGGTTTTCTCTTTTCAAAACATCTAGAGTCTGCTTAACATGCTTTAAATGTTCTTCCCGCGTTTTTCTGAATATAATAATGTCATATAAATATACAATAAAAAAAATAATCAAGAAAAGGTTTGAGTACATCATTCATTACTCTCATGAAAGTAGCAGGAGCATTAGTGAAGCCAAAAGGCATAACCAACCACTCATACAATCCCTGCTTTGTTTTGAAAGCAGTCTTCCATGCATCTGGCTCTGCAACTCTGACCTCATGATATCCACTATGCAAGTCTAACTTGGAAAAATAAACAGCTTCTTTCAACTGATATAATAGATCATATATGCGAGGAAAGGGATAACGATTTTTTATCGTTATTTTATTCAGTGCTCGGTAATCAATGTACATTCTCCATGAGCCATATTTCTTTCTCACCAAGACAATTGGAGATCCACATGGCGATGTGCTAGGTCTTATGAACCCTTTCTCGAGCAGCTCCTGTACCTGCTTCTTGATTTTTGCATTCTCTAAAGCGAACAACTTGTACATTCTGATGTTAGGCAATGGATCATCTTACTGCAAATTAATATCATGCATTATTTCCTTTCTGGGTGGCAGACCTTTAGGTTCTTGAAATAATATATCATATTCTAAAACAACTTTTTCGAAATCATCTTGTTGTTTAGCATCACAACCCTCAAATACATTGGTTTTATTAGGTTTCTTTTCCTTTACAGCCATCAGTAAAAAAATATTTGCATGAATTTACAATTCTTTTCATCTACCCTAAGTCTATGAGAGTATATTTATTCTTTAGCTTATGAGCTCTTACAATATATTCGATTCCATCTTTAACGAGTAGATACTTGTTCTTATCTCTATAGAAAATAGATTTTCTATCATGCAAGTAAGGTCTTCCTAAAACAATTCCACATATATCCAAAGAAACTATATCTAGTTCAACCTCATCTACAAATGCTGACCCAAAAGAAAGCTTAAGTTTACATTGTCTAGTCACTTGTAGATTTTCTTTATCACATAACCAACTTAATGGATATGGTTTCTTGTGAGGTGTGGTTAGTAATCCCAACTTCTTTACAATTGTTTCAAAGATTAAATTTACTTGTGAGCCACTATCAAACAAATTATCAATCTTTTGATGATTGGAAATAACTCGAATATGAAAAAGCTCATGTATTTTCCTCTCATTTTCTTCATTATCAGTAGATTGTGCAGAATTACTAGTAGATTCTTCAAAAATTTTACCTTTTATACCTGTGGCTGTGATTGTTGTTTCAGCTCCTGAGTTTGACCCCAAATCCTTTTGAATAGCTGCAATAGTCTTCTTCCTTTTTCCCTCATTTTTCTTGGGTTTCAGCTCTGGATGCAGAATCCAGTAGCGTTCATCATCATGTCCATCCTTCTTACTATGAGTGCATGAAGACTTTCTCTTTTGTACAGTATTTGTCTTCCTCTCTTTCTGTTTTTGTTTTATTTTCTCCTTATTCTTGCTTGCAGTGGGTTTGGATGATCCCCCAACTTCTGGGTTCCCATTCTTACCTCTAGCCTCTAGATGTGTAGCTTGAACGGATACCTCATCTATGCTAGTGGGATTAAACATGAGGATAGTGTGGCTCATGTAGCTATGTAGACCATCTATATACTTCGATGGAGTTTTAGGTGAGTCTAAAGAAATTCCTATAATCAAAGCCCTTTTCCTAAATTCTTGGGTGTAACCTTGTACACTTTTCCCTTTTAATTTTCGAAGAGTTTGCCAACTTATCATGGCTTGCTGCATATAGGCTAGTGGATAGAATTTCTTTTTAATTGGAGAAACAAATTCACTCCAGAAAGAAAAAATCTTACCATGTTTCTTCATGTCATCTTGTGTCCTACCTTCCCACCATACCAAGGAAGTGGCCCCAAGGTGTAGGTTGTCCAGCTGAATCTTACTCTTGTCTGAATCAATGCTCTGCACTCTGTAATAAACATCAATCTGGCTAATCCAATTATCCAGCTTCTCTGCATTCAACTCTCCATCATATAATGGTAAATAAAATTTAACATCTAATTTAATCAAAGATGTCTTCTTTTTATTTTCAGGGCTATTAGGAGGTGTGAGAAATTTTTCTTCTTTCCCTTTGCCTCTAGAGTGGTCATGGAGGAGAGATTCTTCTGCTCCCATGTCTTGTCTGAAGTTCGATGAATATTCATCTCTATTTTTCTTAAATTCCCTATACATTTCCTCCACCATGGACCTCATGGTCATAAAGCTATCCATGAACTGGGGGTCTAATTCCAAGGGAATTTCTTTTGAAATTTTCCTCTAAAAATAGACTCTTTCACTTTCTGGGTTAGTTTCAACCAACTCTCCTTCTCCTAATTTAAGATTTGATATAGTTAGCTTTCAACAACAAAATCTATCACAAGCTTGTATAACCTTAATAATCCTAGAGCTCTGACACCACTTGATCTGGAATTTATGCAAGACAAAGAATTAAAGGTATTACAGACTCATGTGTTGGGATGTGCCTATGTTACTTTATGCAATGGACCGATAAGATTGCTAGAATACATAGACATTGAGGCAGTTAGAGAAAACATAACAGTCAAACATGTAAACACGACAAGTTTAATAAGTAGTTCACGCAATTCTCCTAGGCTATGTCCCCTAGTCCATCCTTCAGTGGTGGCCTTTCTATTATGTTTTCAAGTAGAGTTTTAAAACAGTGAACTCAAATTGAGTCTCGCTTAATAGATGTAAGTCAGTAGGACTAGAGTACACAGACTCTCCTTACGGAAACACGACCTCTAAGGGTCACAGTAGTATGACGGGCCTATGTCGAGGAGTTTGCTTGAACCTCTCAAGCCTTCTTTGGAGTACACAAACTCTCTGACTCTCTCTGGCTCTGTCTGGCTCGATGCTAACTTCAGGTCAACTCAGCTTCTACTCTCTGTTCTCTGCTCTTAGATTTCTTTGGCTAACTAACTCTCTCTTTGTCGCTACTTTGTCTGTTACTGTCTGCTTTGCTTCTGTCAGTTCATGGATTTTAAAACTAGTCTATTCTTTGACTGTTCATTTCCACTTCCTGTCCTTCTGTTGAAGCCCCGAAAATCGGGTCGACAACAAGGGGGATACCCGCCCAGTCCGGACCTTGATTGGCAGCTCCTTATCTGTTTGGTATAGCGGGTCCGGCTGGGGATAATGGGAACCGTTTCCCAATCTATGAGTGTGTGTGTGTAGAATTTGATGTTTCTGATCTAACAGTACCTATTTAAGACATTCTAATTCAAACTTTAATCTAATTCTATGCTATTGTATTCTAATAAATAGCACATCTAAGTCTATACTAACCCGAGATGTAATTATTCTATTATGCAATCGAAAGAGATTTCAAATAATAACTGGTAATAAAGATCATTCAGCGATTATAAGAAATGAAATCAATAAAGATGAACCACTTCGCATAAAAAATTAGACGAAGCAGTTGTGAAAAACATATCGCATAATGAGTTATTCATACATTAAGCATAAATAAATAGCTATCACCGTACAAAAGTGCCAAATGATAACTCAGGCATTCATGCAATAATACATAAACAACTAAAAACTGTATATCACCTTAACACATAAGCAGAAATGATCAAGAGATAAAAGTACCATTTATGACTAGTCCTACTCATAAGCTTCAAGTGAAAATTATTTATCTCTCCTTGCTCTAACATCCACTAAGAGTACAGAAGTGCAACATCAGTAGCAAATATCAAATGAAAACATCAACAAATCTTGATCCATTGATTCACCAAAACCTCCTCTGAGGGTGCAAAAGTGCATGTTCTGAGGACAAGTTTTTGATAAATTTCTAGACCCTTCTCTAAATGCATGAGAAGGGTTTAAATACTGCTAACTAAATAACTTAATTACACAGATTCAAGATACGGTTTAAATGACCACCCT
This sequence comes from Pinus tabuliformis, assembly GCA_031772625.1. NCBI lineage: Eukaryota > Viridiplantae > Streptophyta > Pinopsida > Pinales > Pinaceae > Pinus > Pinus tabuliformis. The sequence continues at coordinate 129,748,442 of CM062808.1, read as the reverse complement.
TTTTCTAAGCAAAACTATTTCTAAAAATTAAATCTAATATCTAACTATTTCTGCATTTGCTCCTTAATGTTGCAAGCATTCAATATTTGCCTCGGTAGAGTTCGCTGACTGTCTTCCGCTTTTGGTTGAGCTAAGCAAACAAAAATGGTAAGAGCTGGCACCATCTTTTCAGCGAAATCGATGATATACTCGAGAGTCATCTTCTGACTATGTGGCTTCATCGCATATGCTCAGTAATAATCCAAGTTCAACTTGGTTAACCCTTGATTCACTTCTACCTTTTCTTTAGCTTTATGTTTCCAGTTTGTTCTTTACCATTGCTTTCTTGCATTTTTTGGGCTTACAAGTGACTAAGGAGTTAGAGGCTTTTATTTTTGACCAATTTTCTCAGCGATGCACGATTAGCACTAGGCGCTAATCGCGCATCGGAAACTACCTCCGTTCTTTGATCCGAGCTTCTCTGATGCGTTTTTCTCCTTTGGCACCTTTTGCTTTACCGGGTATAAAGCTTCAAAATTTGTAAAAATAATGCTTTCGTGAGCTCTTGACCTTGAGCGTTAAACTGCCTGTTGATATCAGCACCGTTCAATACTCATTCAACCATGGCTGTAAATGAAAGATCTGTAATGGATGGCTTAGCGGCGTTCTGTGAATCTGCGGCTCTGTTGCATGCGGGCATCTTTTCTCTGTCTTTGAACATTGGAGTTTTATCCTTTTTCCTCATGGCTTCCTGCACATTGCTCTGTGTAACTTTTTGTTTTTGGTTCCTGCAGTTCACAAGTGTGGAGAGAGTAATAAAAACCTACAGGAAAGCTTTAAATTCTGCGGATATGGAAGAACATGCCACCTGACGTAAATTGGCTCTTCAAACAACATAAAACCATCTTTCATTAACAACTGACGTATAATTCATTAATTATCATTAAAGTGCGTATCCATTTCTTGGTTTATGGAAAACTTTTCTTGAATATTGAGCTAGGAAAATTTGCGATGGAATGTTTCTATGATCTGCATCACAGTGTCACATTTTGTTGTATCGCATTACCACAATTTCATCATGTTGTGCTATCGCAAGGTTGCTTGATCGTGCTATCGCAAGATCGCGAATCGCAGTATCGCAAATCCCAGATCGTTATAATCGTTAAATCGTTGTGTGTTTTTCATGCAATTTTGCGATATGCGATATGCGATATCGCATATCGACGATTTTTTAAGGTTTTCCAATGTGAGTTTTTATTAATGCATGCGACGCGATGGAGTTCGCATCGCAATCTCGCAGTTTATCATTTTTACTCATAAGGAAATGTCCTATCATTCTTTGCACGATGCGATGTTTCCTAAGGAGTAAAAATACATGAAACTTAATTGATCTTTTGAATCTTTTACTAAGGGTCCCCACTTACCTAGTATTATTGCTAATACTAAATAAGGAGGGGGGTTGTTGGTGGCCACAACAATTGGCGATTCATTTGGAAGAGCCAGTTATCTCTGTTTTTCTATTGAATTTTCTAAACTTCCAAAACAGAAAATTTTTCAGAAAATTAAACTTTATTATGGAAAGATAAAGTACATTATGCTCTAAACTGTCAATGCTATTTTGTTTCAACCATTTTCCAATTTGATTATTTGCTTCCTCAGGCTAGTCCTTGTATTTACATTAGTCATTACTTGGTCTTGTAAAGATAAAACAAAGTCTCCTCTGTAAACCAGCTTTAAATATGCTCATTTGTCGTAGGTAGAGCCTCTGCTTCCAGCAGGCGTTTATAGCCTCGACAGGGTTACCTGTTACCCAGCAATGATCCTGTATCCTACTTAAGGTAGCCTACAACTTTCAGAAAAATCCATATCCACACTTATTTCTTTGATTTTCTTTTTTATTCTTAAAGAACAATGTCTTGGTTTGGTAGCCAAATTATGACACAGTCATTCACTTGATTTATAATTTTGCTAAACAAGCTGGCTCGTGATGAGACCCCTTGTCTTTTGATTGCAACAATCTTGAGTCATTACCTTATTGTGGTGTACAGTATTGGCAAAGTCAGCAAGTTATAATATCTGTGATAATGATAAGTCGGCTCATGATGAGACCTCTTATTCTTCAAGATAAAGTGTATCCTTGGGTTGTTCCTTTGAAAGTTGTGATTTCATTAGTAGGGAGGAAGTCATTGTTTCCTTAAGATAGCTCTGGACGACAATAATAGAGTTTTTGGAAACAGTTGTTCTACAGAGAATCTTTATTTTGTTATTGATACCTTTCATTGTACTGAGATAAAACAATTTCTTCACTAAAGGTTGTTTTATTCAAACTTTTTGAAGTTGAAACTAGTATCATATCTAGGCTAGAGTCTTTAACTGTATCTATCAATAATAAAGATCAGTTTTCCAAAATATTTGCTATTTATACAAGTGAAAAGTTCAAAATCTGAAAGAGAATTGGTCTCTTTTTTGTAAATGCCTAATGTAACCATTCACAACTGGTTTTATTATGAAAAAGAAAAAACAACTACTCTACAAAAATAGAAGAATAATCTTCTATGGAAAATATTTCTTGATAATTTGTCCATTAACAAGCAAAGGATACCTCTTACCTGCTAAATCCTGTAACACAAACGTTGATGGACCTATGACTTCTACAATTTGAAAAGGACCAAGCCACATACTTTGAAATTTTGTATGTTTTCCCTTTTCTTCATGAGTCTTGTCCCACTTTAAAACTAAATCTCCCATCTGGAAATCTTTTCTGGTCATTATGTTTGAATCAAAAGAGGATTTTACTAGTGCTTGATGATGAGCATGCATTTTCCTAGCCTGTTTTCGTTGTTCTTCTAATTTAATTATTTCCATTTGTCTCAGCTGTAAGGAGGAAGTGGGTACTTCATCAATGTATTGAACTAAAGACAAAGAGGGAATTGCTAAGTGAGTCGGAAGAACCACTTCTTTCCCATAAACTAAATTAAAGGGAGAAGTGTCGATAGAAGCTTTTTGCGTTATTCGGTCTGCCCATAAAGCATGTATCAAAGCATTGTGCCAATTTTTATGATTTTGGTCAACTGTTCTTTTAATAATCCTGATTAGGTTTTTATTTGTTGACTCAGCTAACCCATTGCCTTGTGGGTAGTAATTGGCCGAATATTTAAGTTTGAATCCTCTTTTAAGTGCAAATTCAGTCACTGCATTTCCAAAAAAGTATGATGCATTATCAAACATTAAAGCGGATGGCAATCCAAACCTGGTGATTATAAATTGATCTATGAACTCAATGATATTTTCAACGTTAGCCGTCTTGAGTGGAACTGCTTCTACCCACTTAGTAAAATAATCTATTGCTGTGAGGATGTATCTATGCTGCTTAGAAGAGTGAGGAACGATCTCACCTATTATGTCCAATCCCCACTGACTGAAAGGTTGCTCGATGTTTACCAGCTGTAGTGGCAAGGATGGATTCTTTTGTCTTCCAGCAGTAGTTTGGCAGACTTGACATCTCCTCACGTAACTGTGCGAGTCTTTAAATAACATGGGCCAATAATATCCTGCGCGTAAGATTTTATGTGCAGTAGCATCTCCAGCGTAGTGTCCACCTGCTAGCCCATCGTGGAGTTCCTGCAAAAAAATTTCAGCATCAGAATTCTCAAGACACCTAAGGAGAACAGAATCATAATTTATTCTAAAAAGAATATCATTTATGAGCTGATATTGTTTGGCTTTCAAACTTAGAGCTCTTTTCTTAGTATGATCGAGGTGTGAAGGAGCATACCCGTTCTTAAGATAATAAATGATATCAGCGTATAATGACTTTGCATCGTTTAGTCTTACCTCGCACATTTGTACCTCTTCAGATGGAATTTTAGAAATTTGTGATGCTCCAGCCAGTATTTTGCAGAAGCCTTGACCTCTTACAATGTTTGTTGGTTTAATCTCAATGTCATATTCCTGTAAGGCAGTAACCCAATTGGCCCTTTTCTCACCCACATCCTTCTGTACTAGAAGGTTCCTTACCACTGGAAACGGTACTATAATCTTAGTATGGGTTTTAAGTAAGAAATGTTTGAAGTATTTGACCGCTTTGAAAACAGCATAAGCCTGTTTCTCCATGTCTGAATAATTTAGTTCAACACGCTATAAATTTGAACTAAAAAACACAATTGGGGCTTCCGCTTTTTCTTGATTTGCTTGAGTTAGTATCGCAGCATATGACTTATCTGAGGCAAATGTGTATAAAATAAAAGGCTCTGAAAAATTCGGAGTTGCTAAAGATGGAGCATTAATAATAGCTTTTTTTATCAGGTTCAATGCTTCATGTTCATCTTGGCCCCATTTAAAATTTGAGTTCTTTTTAATCATGGTTTGCAAAGGAGACACGATTCGTGAAAAATCTGGAACGAATCTCTTTACAAAGTTGATCTAACCAAGGAAAGATTGCATGGCTTTTTTGTTGTGAGGTAGGGATATTTCAGAAATTTCTTTGATTCTCTCAGAATCGATGTGAATACCGGATTTTGACACTATGAATCCTAGAAGTTTCCCTTCACTTAATGCAAAAAAAGATTTCTTTGGGTTAAGTGAAATTCCATACCTTAAACACCGTTGAAAGATTTGTTTCAAGTCTTTGAGATGGTTGCTTCGCTTCTTCGAATACACTGTTATATCATCCACATAAATTACTACAGATTTATTGACTAAACCTTTGAATGTGATGTCCATGGCTCTTTGAAATGTGGCACCAACATTAATCAAACCAAATGGCATCTTTCGATATGCGTATGTTCTCCATTTAGTTCTGAATGTGGTTTTCAATTGGTCATTAGGATGTAGCAACACTTGATTGTATCCTGAAAATCCATCCAAGAAAGACGTTAATTCTGAGCCTGCCACTGCCTACAGTATCTGTTCCATAGGTGGTAAAGGAAAATTATCTTTTTGACAGGCTTTGTTAAGGTTTCAAAAGTCAGTGTAGATCCTAATATCTCCGTTTTTATTTCTAACAGGTACCATATTGGAGACCCATTTAGAATGTCTGATGGGAAAGATTATTCTGGCTTTCAATAACTTATTGAGCTCAGTTTTTATCTGGTTTTCTAAATTGGGGTGGATCTTTCTCAGCTTTTGTTGGACAGGTTTTCATTATCGATCATGGGAATAGTATTTTGGATGATGGAAGTGTCGTATGTTTTCAGCTCATCATAATTCCGGGCAAAAACATTTTTATATTGTCTCAAAAGACGAATATACCCTAGTTTTTCTTTAGGGGTTAGGCCGAGACCTAGATTAATGTTTTGTGGTTTGGCATCGGTTCCTAGGTTTACTAATTCGTAGTTCAAGGTTGAACTTTCGAGTTTTGAATTGGTAGACCTCTTAAACCGATCTTTCAAATCATACAAGTCTTCTAACTTGACCACCGAATTAGGTATAGTATTATTAGTGCTATCTTGTTGCAATTGTCGATCATGTTGGTCCTCGTCAATTATTTGATTGGAGTAGGATCCTTCAGATGTGAGGAAATTTACAATATCGGGATCATCTTTGAATACTCTCCAATTTGTGATGTTATCAGGAATGGATGGTCTAAAGATTAATTCTATTGAGAATCTATCCGGACTAAAATCTTCTGAAGGAATAAGCTTAGAAGCTACGTTAGCCAAAAGGTCTGCACTTGCGTTTTGGAGTCTAGGGATTGAAGAGATATTAAACACTATGAAATGCTCAGTCGGATCTTGAACTGAGGATTGATAATGTTTTAAATGACCTGATAAGCAATGTATAGTGTTACGTACTTGTTTAACCACAATCTCAGAGTCTCCAAAAACTTGAAGATACTTGACGTCTAACCCGATTGCTTTGTACAAGCCTTGGACCAAAGCCTCATATTCTGTTGTATTGTTGGTGCAATCAAATTCGAGTCTACATGTGAGCATGATTTTATCTTCTTCTGGACTAATCAGAACGAATCCTGCTCTTGCTCCTTCGTTAGATCTAGAACCATCAAAAATAATTTCCAAAACAAAGATTTATTTACAGGTTTATCTAAAAAATTGATACATTTTGAACTATCAGTTCAAGAAAAAATTTCGACTTGGGACAAAATAGAGTGTTCTAAATAAGGTGATGCATGAGCATTGAAACTGCCAAGGAAAGAATCTACTGAGTAATTGCCAATAATGCTGCTGTTATGCACTACTGGTTCATTTTCCCCCACTAGCTCCGTTACTATGTACTTCTGATGTAGCTCTCGTTCAACTTTTATTTGATTCGGTTTACCGTTGTAGGGCAGCCACATGTGCGACCAGTTGGTTGCAAAGTATACATGAAGTTTTTCTGACCAATCCCTGCTAAGGATTAAGCCATAGAATTCAGGGATGTCAGCAACTAAAATGTCAATAACTTGACATACCTTTGGGTTGGATGACAACCTTATGGTTAGTTGATTTAGTTCACCAATCACTTCGACTTGAGATCGATCTAGCTGAACTATGTGCACAGTGGATTTCTATGGTTGAACGTTTAACTTGGCACATATGGATTTGGGTAAAATATTCGATGAAGCACTAGAATCTACCCAACAATTGTGCACATTTTTATTGAAGATTTCATAAGTAAGGAGAAACAGGGGAGTGTGAGATCTTGATCTTCCTCCAATTAGAGCGATGTCGTTCGGATCAATCTTATTGATCGCATTAGTTGGAGGTCTTCCCATGTTATGGGAAGCTTGAGAAATTACAGCGGCAGGCAAAGGTGCAACTGGCACAGCATGTAATTCTTTCATCATTATCTTCTGTTGACGCTTTAACTTGCTCAGTTCGTAAAGGGTGATGTTGGCCCTAGTCTTTTTCATGTCTTCTATAATATTGTACTCCATTTCATCCGACACAATCAGTGTTTTAGATGGAGTTGTTTCATCTGTTTGGACTGGGCTGGTTTGAGTCACTTTAGATGTCGTTTTCTTTGTTGCGACTTTATCCTTTATTGCAGAGCTTGCGCTCTTTGGCTTAGGGATAGTTTGGGGAGGATCAAGCTGATTTTTGCTTCGTGTGCTAACTGGAAATACTTCTTGATCTTCTTCTTGTGGGAGGATGAAATCCCACATTCCTTGTAATTCCACAACTTCTTCGTCATCAGTCTACTCTTCAGTGGCGATTTCCTCTTCCTCTTCCTTGGATTCAGCATTTGAAATAGCATTGGGTGGCTTTGAATCTGTTGAAGGACCTCTTTTAAAAGCTCTGTAGGGATTTTTTGAAGAAGTTTCTGCTACTTGCTTTTTTATGTCGACCATTTGATTGGACATGGTCTTTAGAACTTTATGGAATCATTCCAAATCGAATGGATCTTTTTCTTGTTTCTTCTTGGAGTCTTCCTTGAAGGTGACTTTTTTGGATTTGCGTTCCTCTATCGCAGATTTCTTTTCCAGGGCTATTATTTGTTTCTCTACTGCTATTTCTTCTTTCATGTTATCGAATAAGGTTGTTTTATTGGCCCTGTCCACAAATATTTCTATGTTCAATGGTAGAGCGGTGATATACCACTCACATCGTACTTCTTCGCTGGGCTGGGAAGCAATAGGAATTTTTTTGAAAATTTTATTGAAGCGTAAATTGAAATCCTTGATAGGCTCTCTAGTTTTGGCTCTAAGGTTTGATAGGTAATTGATTAACGTTTCCGTAGACCTGTCATCACCAAACTTGGTTAGGAATTGCTCCTGGAAGATGTCCCAACTAGTGATGGATCTGGAGGGTAATGAAAAATACCATGACCCGGTTGTTCCTTGCAGAGTATAGGGAAAAAGCCGAACAACAACATATTCATTAGTAACCCCATTGAGATTAATGGATATCATGAAGTTGTTTATGTGCTCTTCTGCTAGCATGCCTGCCTCGGGATTAAATTTAGGGAACCATTTCTCAGGATGGGCCAGTATTTAACTCAAGGGTGCAGGCATTAAGACTGCCCCAGGGTTATTCCATGGAGACAGGGCCATTGTTGAACTGCTAACAGAGGAAAGTGCAGAAGATGATCCCTGCAGCTGGGAGGATGAGGATACTACGATTGTAGATGATTGAAGAGGAGTTGTGGGAGTTCCAGTGGACGGATGGACAATGATCTGGAGTGGTGGCATGGATGGTTGACTTCGCGGTGAAGAAGTTGAGATGGATGATGTTGACGAAAGAGTCTCGTTGTCGGACTCTTTAGGTGATTTTCTCGCTCTTTTCCTGGTGGGAAGAGGTAATTCGGTTGGCTGAACACCAAACTTTTCACTCTTTAGCCTGGTCAGGGTGAGCAGCATTGTAATGCGAAGTCACGCTGCCTTGAGATTTATCAGACCTTTGATGAGAAATGGAAAATCACTGAACTTTGTGAATCAGATATTCGACTTCAGGAAGTTCAACGGTAGATTGTTCTGAAATGTCAGGGTGTGTAGTAGCAGTTGATACTCGAGCGACTTCTAACTCTGGATTTAAGTGTAATGGAGAAGTCGAGGGAGATGGTGAGGGCGATTTAATCTCAGAATGGTATTCAGATTTGGATTTACTTTCCATTCATAGTTCAGGCCCTCCTTCTAGTGCTAAATATGTTGAAGCCCCAAAAATCAGGTCGACAACAAGTGGGATACCTGCCCGGCCCAGACCTTGGTTGGCAGCTCCTTATCCGTTTGGTATAACGGGTCCGACTGGGGATAATGGGACCATTTTCCCAATCTATGAGTGTGTGTGTGTAGAATTTGATGTTGCTGATCTAACAGTTCCTATTTAAGATCTTCTAATTCAAACTTTAATCTAATTCTATGCTATTGTATTCTAATAAACAACACATCTAAGTCTATACTAACCTGGGATGTAATTATTCTATTATACGATCTAAAGAGATTTCAAATAATAACTGGTAATAAAGATCATTCAACGATTATAAGAAAGGAAATCAATAAAGATGAACCACTTCGCATAAAAAGTTAGATGAAACAGTTGTGAAAACATATCGCATAATGAGCTATTCATACATTAAGCATAAATAAATAGTTATCACCGTACAAAAGTGCCAAATGATAACTCAGGCATTCATGCAATAATACATAAACAACTAAAAACTGTATATCACCTTAACACATAAGCAGAAATGGTCAAGAGATAAAAGTACCATTTATGACTAGTCCTACTCATAAGCTTCAAGTGACAATGATTTATCTCTCCTTGCTCTAACATCCACTAAGAGTACAGAAGTGCAACATCAGTAGTAGATATCAAATGCAAACATCAACAAATCTTGATCCATTCATTCACCAAAACCTCCTCTGAGGGTGCAAAAGTGCATGTTTTGAGGACAAGTTTTTGATAAATTTCTAGACCCTTCTCTAAATGCATGAGAAGGGTTTAAATACTACTAACTAAATAACTTAATTACACAGATTCAGGATACGGTTTAAATGACCACCCTTTTTCTAAGCAAAACTATTTCTAAAAATTAAATCTAATATCTAACCATTTCTGCATTTGTTCCTTAATGTTGCAAGCATTCAGTATTTGCCTGGGTAGAGTCGGCTGACTGTCTTCCGCTTTTGGTGGAGCTAAGCAAACAAAAATGGTAAGAGCTGGCACCATCTTTTCAACAACATCGAAGATATACTCAAGAGTCATCTTCTGACTATGTGGCTTCACCGCATATGCTCAGTAATAATCCAAGTTCAACTTGGTTAACCCTTGAATCGCTTCTGCCTTTTCTTTAGCTTTCTGTTTCCAGTTTGTTCTTTACCATTGCTTTCTTGCATTTTTTGGGCTTACAAGTGACTGAGCAGTTAGAGGCTTTGCTTTTTGAGAAATTTTCTCAGCGATGCGCGATTAGCGCTAGGTGCTAATCGCGCATCGGAAACTGCCTCCATTCTTTGATCCGGGCTTCTATGATGCATTTTTCTCCTTTGGTGCCTTTTTCTTTACCGGGTATAAAGCTTCAAAATTTGTAAAAATAATGCTTTCGTGAGCTCTTGACCTTGAGCGTTAGACTTCCTGTTGATATCAGCACCGTTCAATACTCATTCAACCATGGCTGTAAATGAAAGATCTGTAATGGATGGCTCAGCGGCGTTCTGTGAATCTGCGGCTCTGTTGCATGCGGGCGTCTTTTCTCTGTCTTTGAACATTGGAGTTTTACCCTTTTTCCTCATGGCTTCCTACACATTGCTTTGTGTAACTTTTTTTTTTTTCGTTCCTGTAGTTCACAAGTGACGAGAGAGTAATAAAAACTGACAGGAAAGCTTTAAATGCTACTGATATGCAAAAACATGCCACCTGACGTAAAATGGCTCTTCGAACAACACAAAACCATCTTTCATTAACAACTGGCGTATAATTCATTAATTATCATTAAAGCACATATCCAGTTCTTGGTTTATGGAAACCTTTTCTTGAATATTGAGCCAGGAAAATTTGCGATGGAATGTTTCTGTCGCATTTCATTGTATCGCATTACCGCAATTTCATCGTGTTGTGCTATCGCAAGGTTGCTTGATCGCGCTATCGCAAGATCGCGGATCGGAGTATCGTAGTATCGCAAAAGCGCAGATTGCTATAATTGTTAAATCGTTATGTGTTTTTCATGCAATTTTGCGATATGCGATATGCGATATCGCATATCAGCGATTTTTTAAGGTTTTCGAATGTGATTTTTTATTAATGCATGCGATGCGATGGAGCTCGCGTCGCAATCTCGTAGTTTATCATTTTTACTCATAAGGAGATGTCCTATCATTCTTTGCACGATGCATTGTTTTCTAAGGAGTAAAAATACATGAGCCTTAATTGATTTTTTGAATTTTTTACTAAGGGTCCCCACTTACCTAGTGTTATTGCTAATACTAAATAAGGAGGGGAGTTATTGGTGGCCACAACACCTTCTGGTTTCCCTGCCTCTGTCCATTCGATTTCCTTTGCTTTGCGGCATCATCACTGGGTAACGCCTCGTAGGAAGGTGGCCACCTGTTTCCCAACGAATTGAGTGTCAGATTCCTTGAATCATATTTAAATGGTCGTTAATTCTGTTTACTTCAAGATTGCCCACGAATCACGACTCTTTTACCAACTCATCGTCCACGTCAGACTTCAAATCCCCTGTAATCTTGCTTTATCACTTGTCAAATCTTGTCCTTTATCAGGATGCGCCTCCGCCATTTATCTGGGCCCCCGAGATCCTACAGTCGTCACTCATATCGGGCAGGTAAGTTGCATGACGTTTACCCATCTGATGCAAGCAGTTTTCTCTCTCATCTGCAGAACGTGTGTCGCTTAGTGTGTGGCATTGGGTGGGACTCAGTCAAAACTACTTATCGCCTCGAAGCCTAACGATATCCTACCAGTTTGGGGAATCCCACACTACGGAACCGAAATGGTTACTTTTTTGCATTTCACAGCGTTTTCAAGTCTGGGCGCTTCAGGGCTTTCCTTCACTAAGGGGGACGCCATGCGATACGCGATTAGTGCTTTAGAGCTAATTGCATATCAGAATCCACCTTTGTTTCACGTTTTAGCATCTGGTTTTGCCAATTTGGTGCCATCATGCTTTACCATGGGCCAACAACTACACGCTCGACCGAGGGTCCTCGTTGCTCCACTCTGGCCACAACTGCAACTGTCACGAGGATTCCTTTTGATAGCTTGATTTTTCTAAGACTTGAATCTTTTGGCATAATTTGAAACAGTCATGAAAACTTAGACAATTCAGATCACCGAAGAAGCAAGTGAGCGCAAAGCAAAACTACAGCGACCGAGGAGGGAAGCTAGATGGTCGAATGAGTGTTGAGGAAGCGGAAGCTCAATCGAGAAAGGAGAAATCCAAAGGTCAGGCATATCAGGTGTTATAACAAAGAATTGTTTTGATGCAGGGTGGGTTGGAAAACCGGAAGAAAGAAGGAAGCCATAGGTCCAGCTGAATAGAAGGAAGCCGAAGGTCCAACAAGACAGAAGGAAGATGAAGGACCAGCAATGAATTAATCAGGTACAAAATGCATTCTAAAGAACAATTATGTGATGCAAAAAATAAATTTTATCTAACACTGTTTGAAGGGAGCAGTAGCAAGCACTGGCATTGAAGAATATGTGAATATATTTATGGGAAGTAAGAGATTGCAATAGTAAAGAACAGTGAGAAGCAGTCACATTAGAAGCATTTATTGTGACTGATAGAGCAGAGGCTTGAAATAGAGAAGTGGTTCTTGTGCATAGCTTAGTGCAGCTAATGGTAGACTCACTAAAGTTGTGTGGAGACATTATTAGACCAGACTCTGTGTGGACAGTATGAAGCGCTATAAGGAATCCTTCATAAGAACACTGGTTGCCATTGGTTGCCATTGATGTTGTAGCATAGAGGCTACAGTGAAGTAGTAAATAGACAAAACTCGGTAAAGAAGAGCTCTGAGAGCAGAACATTATTATCAAACATGCCTTCACAAGATTGGGTCGGAGCCCTTGGGGTTGGTGCCTCAGAAGTTGGAAGGATTGGTGTCCTTGGGGTTGGTTCCTCAGAACTGGAAGGATTGGTGTCCTGGGAGGTGGTGCTCCTAAGTCCAAGGTTGGTGCCTTAAAAACAAATAGTTGGTGCTCTAGAGGTTGGAGCCTCACAAAATTCCAAGTTGGTGCTTGGCAACATATTGGAATCATATATATATATATATATATATATATATATATTGTATCTATTTTATTGCAAAGTTTATACTAATAAAAGCATTTATTCTTGTTGTTCATCTTGTGTTCTGAATATAAATGTTTTAACTGGTAAAAAAATAATTGAAAATAAATACTGATTCACCCCCCTCTCAGTATTTCCAAGAGATTCAGGGCTAATATTTTCAAAGGAAGTGGCAATCCAGTGTTGCAGCTTCATACTATTCAAGAGTTTAGGTTGATCAGGGTCCCAAAATGTGTGCATACCTTCCAAGACACCCCAGGAATTGACTGAAAGATCCCTCCTACTCCATATCCTATTCTCTTTAGTTGATAGATCATTCTCATGTAATTTGGTCTCCTGGAAGAGGGCTACGGTCGACTTTTCTTTAACTATCAATGATTTTTCTTTTGTTATGCTTTTGTCAGAACCGAGACCTCTACAATTCTAGGAGATGATATTCATCATTTATTCTTAGAGTGTGTTTTCCCCTTTGAAATGCCTATTGTTGCACCCCTTTTACCTTCTTTGATTCCATGGTCAGCTAATTGGCAATGAATGGTACTTTGATATCCCAACTCCTTGTCCTTTTCTATTTGCTATGTGCGAATTTCCTTGCTAGATTTCCTTCCTAAGCCTCAAATTCTTCTTTCCATTTCTCTTTTCTTTTCGACCTCAAATTTCTCATTTGCTGCACTGGAAACTAGTGCACGACTTGTAGCTTCCTTTCATGAGTGATAGGCATCCTCCTCTTCCTTCGACAAATCTGTTGAGTTATTTTGAGAGTCTTCTAGAGTCTTATTCTAAATAGCCGTTATTTTCTTAGGGCTTTGGGAAGGTGGGATTTGATGATCAGGCTCTAGAGATTTGTGGGGTGTTTTCTCTTATTCATTGAGATTTTCGAGCACTTCATATTTTCTTCCTTCTCCTTCATAATTTCCAGATTGACTAGTTCCCTCTCCTTTGTTTGCACTTGTGTTGTTGCTAATCGTCGAGCCTTTAGCTTCTTGTGTAGTATTTTTTTGTTGGGGTCATTATTATTAGTTGGGACCTCTTTGCCTTTTAGATTGCCACCATTAATTCCCTTGATATCCTTGGTTTTCTTGACAAGCTATTTCTTTAGTGCAATTTCTGGAAAAATGCCCATACTCATGGCGGATCTCACATTTGAAGGGAAGTTGATCATAGTCAACTTACTGAATATGTGTTTAATCATCCATTGTTAAAATTGGAAACTAGGGCCAAACTCCATGTGGGTCATCTTATTCACGGTTGATAATATTTTATCTAGATTCCTCTCGTCGAGAGGTGTAGGATTGATCTAAAGATCATCCGATTCTGATAAGTATTTATGGAAATATGAATTTATTTTGATTATGGACAAATTGTCAAAGTCGGCCAACAACTTATGTAGGCTTAGAAGCCCAATAGAAACATCTATTCATCATCAATGTTTGCATATAAATATAGGATGTCTCCTCCTTATTTGGAGACACTCAACTCATCACATCTCTATCTCTCTCTGGTGTGCGGTGATATCTTTCACTGGTGCACGGTGAAATCTTGCACTAGTGTGTGGTGAAATATTGCACTGGTGTGTGGCGAAATCTTGTAATGGTGTGTGGAAAAATATTGCATTGGTGCGCAACGAATCTTGTACTGTTGCACAGTGAAGTCTCAGACTGGTGCACAGTGAACGACTCATCGGTGGAGACTTGACAAGTTCAATCTAGGGTTTTCTACCCTTGTTGATCTGGGGTTTACTGCTGCTGATATAAATCAGATCTTTATACTATTTCTCTTAGTTGAATTATTGAAGATAAAGGTGTTAACTCCCAGGCTGTTCCCTATGACTCCCAAGGGAATACGGCCGGGGTAACCACTAACCAATCTTTGGATTACAGTTTCTAGCCAAACTGTAATCAGAGAGGGCTCTCTCTATATGATTTGTCTCTATTATGATAGTATTTTAGGCTAGCTATTATGCTCAGGTTTTTTTTTATGTTTTGGTTGAAGGATGTCTTTCAATACCTAATATGTAATGTTTAGACAGTTGTATTTCATTGGGCAATGGAGTCTAGAGCTGTGAAATGTTTGAAATGCTTCAGTGGGAATGTTCAGACTGCAGGGCCTATTGGGTATCCCAACAAACAAAATTTAAAGCTTAAGTGATGATGTATGATGATGCATGTTTAGCCAATGGAAAGCAATTAAGAATTCTCCATTAAGCTAATGTTGTGAAAGTGAAATGTATTGCTCAGGAGCAAACTTGAATTCTTGAAACAAGGGTCACTGTGAAAGATATATTCTGAAAGTGTAGCAATTAAGAATTACACTTATCAAGATTATAACTACGGAAAACATTCATTAACAACATAGATTGAGCTTAGGGTATTCCATGAATAAATCCTGAAGGCTATTCTTTTTCTTTGCTGCTAAATACTTAGAACTTAGAAACATTTATGGGTTGTAAAAGATTGAAACACAAAACGAAGAGAGTTACAGAAGACTTATTGTATATGAGATGCACAGGGATCCTGCTAACTTCCACAAACACCATGAACGCATTCAAACAACTCAGAACTTCAGAAATTCCATTACTTCTGTTATTAAACTCTGCAAAGATTACATCATAGGAAACTTCTTCCAAAGAAATCAACAACAACCCCTGCAAGCTTATGCGAGGGGCAAATATATACAAACGGTAATACAAAATATCTAAGGCGTTGAGTCATCTGAGAAATAAATGTTTCACCAACTTTGTATAGAACAACAGATAAAAAGTTATTGCTGCCTTTAATACAACATAAATGCTCATTTCTATCAGTCAGAAGATATTTTGACCTTTGGAGGCCACTGAGTCGGTTGGAACGATCTGCTTTAAATGTTGGAAAATGCGCTTTTGTGGCTGCTCTGTCGTAACTTCTCGGCTTTGTCACCTGTAGCTGTCCATCTTGACTTGCTGGCCGAAAGTTCTGCTAAGTTGGCTCAGCTTTCATCTTTTCATGCATGCTGATTTTACTAAGTTTTCCTGTGCATGCCAATTTGTATTATTTGATGAAAAACTTGAAGAATGGCTTCCTGGTCTATAAGATCATCTGTATTGCCTTAGCCCACCATTCCTGTGTGGGCAGTTGATGCCTAAGAATTGCATCCATAGTCTCATCTGCCTCTGTGTATTTATAGAAATTGGGAGGCACTTCAAACAGGTGTTTAATTTCATTCATTATAAAGAATAGATTCTCTACCCTGTTGTAGAGACTTTGTCCTGTAGCTAGCCCTGTTTCCTCTGAGGTGCTAGGCCTTTCAGTGATCTGACTTGTGGCGAATGTATTGACCCTCTTGGCATACTGCTCATGGGTAAGCAGTCTTCCTGCATTGTTCAGTAAGCCAGGGAGACCTCTGTTCTGTAATACCACAAATTTGTCCATAAATCTGTTCACCTCGGTCTGCATGTCTTGGGTCCTTCTCCCTAATGTCTGCACTAAGCTTCTTAGTGTAAGGACCCTCTTTATCAACAAAATAGTCTCAGTCCTGTTAGAAGTTCCCATAGTTGCTAACTGAGCACTTGTTCTATTATTGAGCACATTGATCATCCTGCTGGCAACTTCAGGCATATTGCTTAGAGCTGCCCTTGATCTCTGAATTTCCTTTTGTGCTTTTGCAATGAGCTCCAGCTGCTCATGAATTGTCTCAATATACTGCCATTGGTCAGTAATAGACTGGCCAATATTGGCCCATAGCACTGTCTTGATCTCAGCCACTACTTTATCCAGTTGGAGCTCCTTCTCTAGCTCCTTTATCCTGTCTTTGAGGGCTTTTATTTCCTTGCCCTTTTCTGCCACAGTCTGCTTGGATTTTTCATATCTTTCATTTACCTTGGCTAATTTCTCCCTGGCCTCATTTAATTATGCCATTTGTGCTTCCAAGGCCTAAATCTCATTTCTCAGCTTTTGCATGTCCAGGCTTGGGGCCTGCTCTGTTGTTCGTGGTGGTGCTGCCTGTTCCGTTTGTTGAGGAGGAGGAACAGTAGTTGGAGCAGCTTCCTCAAGGTTAATTATTTCAGGAGGAGGCTGGGAGGTCTGACCTTCTTCTTTTTGCTTCAAAGCTGCCTGTAATGCTACATGTGCAGCCTCTGATTCTCCCAGCTTTTCTTGAGTCTGGATTAGCTGCTTATATAGAGACACCGGCAAAGCTGTGGCATCTTGATCATGCCTCTGCTGGGCAACTTCATCTGTTTGAGGGTGAATTGTGGCTGGAATTTTGATATTTCTCCTCAAAGCTACCATGTCTGCATCCCTCAACTTCAATATTTCTTGTATGCCCTTGATATCCTTGGGATCATGCCCAATTTCTATGATTATATCTTCTAAGGACCTAATTCTGTTGTCCTTTGCTTGAGAGGATGCTCTCTCCAACTCAAGTTGGGCAATTGTATTATTAAGGCTATTCTCTAGCCTATAATTATCCAATGTC
This sequence comes from Pinus tabuliformis, assembly GCA_031772625.1. Taxonomy (NCBI): domain Eukaryota; kingdom Viridiplantae; phylum Streptophyta; class Pinopsida; order Pinales; family Pinaceae; genus Pinus; species Pinus tabuliformis. Next base: position 129,731,327 of record CM062808.1, on the reverse strand, counting down.
TTGTCTACCAAGGAGGCATACACCATCTCACCCGTTTGCTTATGTAATTCAATTTTGTCCATCGGGTGGATGTCCTTGGCAAGGACCTCAAGATTGGTCCGTATATAATCTGCAGGGGACTGGGGTTGTGCTATAGCTGGAAAAAAATGACTCATGATCATTTTGCCTTCACTAACATCATACGCAGACATCAGTCTTTGCTGGTTAGTGGGAGCCATTTTCAACAAATGATTGTATAGTTGTATCTTTATTGGCTCATTCCTCCTCTTTATGTCAATGAACTGCTATTTGATGCTCAGTTCACCTTCTCTCTGCTGGCTTGAGGAACTGACTTCTCCTCCCACTGTTCTATCCTGTTCCTGTTGAAAGGAACTTGCGGATGCTTCCCTGCTAGGTGGGCCCATGCCCAAAGTCTGTCCCATTGGAATTTCCTCCTCTGAGAAAGGATTCATTCTCTGTCTTTTCTCTCCCTGATTTATGGATGATGTAAGGGGAGTCTCTCTGTCTCTTTTTCTGCTTATATCCTCCTTTTGTGGAGTTTGGAGGATTGATGCTTCAGCTGATGTTTCTTGCCTTGGAGGCACAGTTTGTTGTGGCTGTTTCTCAGTGGATTTTGGGGCTTCCACTGTCTGCTCTTGCTGTACAGGCTGCTCCTGTCTTTGTACTTCTTCTTGTTGCTGTTGTTGTTGATGTACTTCCTGCTGCTGCACTCCTTCTTGCTATTCCACCTCTTTTCTGTTTGCTCTTCAGTCATGGGAGGTGGTTGCTCCTGTTCCACCTGTTTTTCTTTGCCTTTGCTGGATGTCTGTTGAGTGTCCATGGCAGCTTGCTGATGTGTTGTTGAAGATGAGGCAGCTGCTCCAAGTTGCCTTTGATATGAGAAGGAAACCTGTCCACAAGTTTCCAAGTCAGCCTCTTTTTGAATATTCCTAGCCTCTCTTTCTAGCATCTACTCTCTAGTAATTGGCTCTTCTAGAGTGCCCTCTTTCCAGCTCAAAGAATTGGAATACTTTTCAACATGAGGTAGCCTTACATGTGCATAGTTACCCAATTTGTATTTTATCCTTCTGAGGGAAATAAAATGATTAGGGTCATAAGGTGTCCATTTGAAACTGGTTTGCAATTTGAAGCCCTCTAGGATCATATCTGCCTCCTTCCATCCCTCCTCTCTTTTGTTGTATAGAAAAGGGCCTAGCTGGTTCCTTACCTTCAGCTGCACCTTCTTATTCCTACTTTGGAAATGGAAGCAGTCTGCATTTCCAAACTGCCTGAAGTATTCTAGGGCAAAAAGTCTCATAGGGACATACTTTGGCAGCCTATAAGGGTCCAACTCACAGCCATATATTCTGATTACTGTGTGGTTTTGGTAAAAATACCAATCACCAATGCTGTAGGCTTTGGAGAGATGGAGAACTCTTTGCGTGTCATCAGTCAACCTTGGAGGAGGGACACCATACAGAAATGTCATAGCTGGGTGAATGAACAGGTCTATGAATTCACAGTATGTGTATGGTGATTTAGAAATATCATGAAAAACTGAAGTCCAAAACACAACTGACCTTGGATTCCCCTGGGCATTATGTTTCTTGAGGGGAATGGAGAAACTGTCTGGTTGATAAAATAAGAATAGATGGTAGATGTATGAGGTGTATCTGAACACCCTTTCCCTTTGTAGATTCATTAGCTGTTCATGGATCTTTTCTGCAATATATGTGGCATAGTCATAGTGTACAGTTGGAGGCTTTCCAGGAGAAAATATGGACAACATTGCCATTATTGTGTCATCAACATCCTCAATTCCCCTGTACCCCAGGACGTAGCTGATCAAATCCACCAGCATTCTGCCCAAGTCATTCAGGTACTGATATCCAATAGGAGGAGTTCTCAGAGTTTCAGAGCTTGGCTGTATGAATAACTGATTAATTTTGATGATCTGGGCACTTGACAAATTACTCCCCTTCTTTACTAAGTCCACCATGGAGAGAGGGGTCAATGGCCTTGCAGTGTGGAAATGCAGCATCTCATTTATGGTTTCTGGGGTGATATGGAACAAGATTGAGCCTGTAGGACTGAGAATAGCTCTTTGGCATGGATCATAGCATTCCTGGCATCTGTGGATCAAGTCTGGAAGGGCATTGACTTGAGGGAGGTTGTAAATGGGCAAATTTGAGTCCCAAATCCCTAAAATATCAGCTCCACCAAGGTGTTGGGCTTTCAATTAATTTAGCATGTGAATATTAAACTTAGAACCCATTGGAAACCGGTCTATCATCTGATAATCTACATCTCCCAGGGCTTTCCATTCTAACTCCCTTTGAGGGGCATTCAGAGGCTGGATATTCAGGGCTATTGGTGTTTCCATGGCTAGTAAGGCTTCTGAATCGTATGTAAACTGTTTCGAGTGAGAAGAACAACGCAGAGGAGTTTCTTTATAATGTAAATGTGAATTGTAGGGGACAGAGGGCAAATTGAGCAAACAACAATTGAAATACCGTTTATAGGACTGATTAAAATAGTAGCAGGAATGACAAGAGTGTTTCTATGGTGAATTTATGTAATTTGAGGTTTCTAGTTCACGACTGCGCGAACTACCTGTGAATTCAGGTCAATTTTGTCAAATGCAGGCTTGGCAGAAGGTTTATTGCCTCGCCAGTTGGAAATGGGTGCAGGTCACTGGATGCTTTATGGTGATTTCAGTGCTTTACATTCTCTTAAACAGTTTGCTTGTAGAAATATGGATAAAACCAGGTGCAGGGAACAATTTTGAGAAATACCTTGCGAATTGCCGATAACAGTTGCAAATGCAGGTACGACGGAGGCGCCCACGGTTTCAGAGTCGAGTTGTGCAGGTTGGCGCTGATTTGGTCGTGAAATGCATGCAGGAATAACAATAGTTGCTTTGGCAAAAAGTGGGAAAAACACGAATTTTTGGCTAAAATATGGATTTTTGGCATATTGGCGCGTTTTTGGGATGACGTCAGCATGACGTCATCAGGTGGGGTCAAGGTCGGATGACGTCAGCATGACGTCACTGGGTGATGTGGCAAGCTGTGATTGGTCCACGGGGATAATGAGGTGGCAGACATATCAGCGCAGGGGCGGACAAGAGTGCTGACGCGACGGCGGGGTGGCACTGACGTGGGTCTGACGTGGCGATGATGCAGGCATAGCAGAACCGACGGTAAATCATAGGCGGTAATGGTTTTTTCTCGGACCGCCTTAGATACGGTCACGGTTTTGTCAGAGGGCGACCCGAGAAATTGTGAGGGCGACGCGTGGCAGAGGCCTGACGTCACCCTCTGACAGTTTCTCGGGTGCTAATCTTCAGACGTCGGGCCCAACCCGATATGTATATTAGTCGTCCGATCAAAGGCGCCCGATCGAACGGTTGACGGGTTGCTGAATAGCGCGGATGATACGGCAGCGGGGAAGTAATAAAATATTATTTTCTTTTGAAAGGCATGCCCAGCAGGACTTTGGGTTTCGGCGGAATTATATGGTTTTCTTTGTATTTTCAAATGAAAATAATATCGCGCCCATACTTTGGATAAGTTGGAAAAAGTGGGTATTTGTGCACTTTTTGCAAATGAAGCGGGTTATGGGTAAAAAGAGTTTTTCATAAGGTTTTCTTAGCAAATAAAGGGTTTAATGGGTCAAATGGATTCAGAAGGGGGAAGGGGGGTAAGGCTTAGGTTTCTCAAACTGACCAGATGTCCATTTGATCCCTGACAGAGGACATATGGCTATAATGCCAAGGGGAGGGATATTTATACAATGTTTGGGGTTTATACACCATGGTGTTATAATATTAGGGAAAGGGTAACATAGGGGAATTATATAATAGAAGTTAGGGATTAATGTGGATGAAAGGGTGGATGAGGGGTGATATCACTAAGTTGATTTGAAAAATCACTTAGTTTAGGGAGTAGATCAAAATGAAAAGATTTTTAGACAAGAAATGTGGCTTTTAAAGGAATAAGAACCACCATAAAACCGCAAATTCTTCCATGAATCTCCACTGATGAGGGGATGTTAGTAATGAATGGGAAAGGGGAAAATTGGGAAGTTAGACATACTTCTTTGTTTTGCTGCAACCTGATGGAGAAGAAGACCTTCTCAATCCATTGATTTTGCTTTGTGAAATAGGTTACCACACCTTCAATTGTAAGGAATGACACTTCTGCAACCCCATCTGCCTACCCATCTATTTTCCTAGCATTTTTTGTTTCTTCTTGGAGTGTGCACTTAGACTTGCAGACCCTTATTTGCCTTTTCTTTTCTCTGGCTTTTTCCTTTTGATTTTCTATCTAATGCTACCCTTATTGCTTCCAAGGTCCCAGATTAAGCAGTTGGGAGCCTTACTTCTCTACCTAAGCTACTTGTCTGCCAAGATTAAACAGTTTGGACAGACTTCTTTCTCTATTCTACAACTGAAAATTTAAAACATGGCATGATCCAGATTAGGCTGTTGGACCATCCATCAAAATTGAGTCCACATCAAGCTATATACACACCTTGTCTTCTCTTGGAAATATGGGATCTTTGCATCATCAAAGCAGAGCATATTTGGAACTTTCTTTGCCAATCATGAAATATGAAACCTATTGGTATAGGTAGCTAACAGTGGCTCCACATGGGGATGGTTTTTCATTTGAAAGACCAAGAACAGCAGGTCAGAATGCCTTGGCCTTTGACTGCTTTCACCAACACTTGAAGTATGCTGCTTTAAAATGCCCAAAATTGTGCTCTTCCCATCTTGGTAGATCTCTGATCCTATTTGCCTTTTGCTGATAGTTAATAAAACTTGAGAAACTGCATTTTTACATCCTACAGAGAGTAATATATACACTTGAATATGTACAATGGAAACTTAGACTGCACTTATGGGTAGTAGTCAAAATAGTGCTTCAGCATCCTGCCATTCACAGGACCTTCATCCAAATCAGTTTCATTAAGACTTTTAAGGAAATAAGTATTGTTTCCTTGTACTGCTTGGACAGCAAATGGTCCTCTCCAAAGGGAATCAAATTTTCCATGTTTTCCTTTATCTTCCCTTCTTGAATCCCACTTGAGGACTTTGTCACCAATGTTGAAATCTTCTGCCTTGGTCCTTCTATCAAAAGCTTTCTTTAGTTTTTCTTGTAAAACTTGAACTCTGCTGTAGACTTGATCTCTAGTTTGCTGCAAACATATTATTTGATTGATCCTTCTTTGCATATCATTTGGTTCAGCTTGACTTTCTTGTAGTAGTTTCATAACAGGAACCCCTAGTGATGAAGGGAATTTGGCCTCTAGTCCATAGACTAACTCATATGGGCTGACCCCAATTGATCTCTTGGTTGTTAGTCTATCTGCCCATAAGGCATTCACAAGCTTTTTGTGCCAGTTCTTTTTATTTTCTTCCAGCACCTTTTTTATGATGTTCACCAGGCTTTTATTTGATGATTCAGCAAGGCCATTTCCTTGGGGATAGTATGCAGTAGAATGGCCCAAGGTAATGTGAAACTTGTGGCAGAAATTTACCATCTTCTTAGATCTGAAAGCAGCAGCATTGTCTGTTATTATTTTATCAGGACAGCCAAATCTAGAAAGGATATTGGTCTCAAGGAACTGAATAATAGTGGAATCATTTGCTTGTCTGCATGGAACAGCTTCAATCCATTTAGTAAAGTAGTCCGTAGCTGTCAGAATCCATCTATGTTGTCCTGAAGAGGAGGGATGAATTTCCCCAATGAAATCCAAGCCCCATTGTTGAAAAGGTCTCTCTGTTGCAATAGGTCTAAAGGGAAGTGGCAGTAACTGTCTCTTTCCCTCAAACACTTGACACTTATGACATGAGGTAGTAAATTTCTTGACATCAGAGAAAACAGTGGGCCAATAGTAACCAGCCCTCAAGATCTTATCCACAGTGGACTTCCAATACAAGTGTCCACCACAGTCACCTGCATGAAATTCTTTGGTGATATTGTTAGCTTCATTTTCAATTAGGCAGTTTAACAGTATACCTTCATGGTTTTTCCAAAGCAAATTTCCTTCCATGACACAAAATCTTGAAGCTTTCATTTTTAGGAACCTACACTTAGTTCTGGACAATCCTGGTGGAGCACACAGGTCTTGCAATACATGACATATATCAGAGTACCAAGGGGATTGTTCAAAGGCTACATTGATCTTTGGAGTCGCTAGCTCCGGTTCATTGTCCAGCTGGTTTATGTCTAGGGCTTGGAAGTTTGTTTCTGTCATTAGTTTGGCCAAGTCTTGCCCTTTTATTAGTTTTTTTGGTTTTATGTCAATATCAAATTCCAAAATGTTGGCAATCCACTTTCCTCTTCTGCCCTCTAAATTTTCTTGGGTGAGAATGTCTTTGACAATGGCACTTGGTACATAAGCTATAACATGTGAATAGAGGATGTAAATCCTAAAGTCTTTGATGGCCTTGACCAAAGCATAAGCTTGTTTCTCCATGATTTGGTATTTTAGGGGAGCATCTCTAAGAGCTCTACTAAAGAAAGCAATGGGTTTCTCATTTCCTTGGTCATCTTTCTGTAACAAGACAACAGCAGTTGTGTGTTGGGAAGCAAAGGAAAATATGATAAATTCCCTGTCAAATTGAGGATTTGTTAGGACTGGGGTTTGGGTAAGGGCCAATTTTATACCTTCAAAGGCTTGATTTGCTTCAACTGTCCATTTCACTTTTGAATCCTTCTTTAGCATATTATTCAGTAATCTGATCAATTCTGCTAGGTTTGGGATAAACCTTCTCAAGAAGTTGATCTTTCCCAAGAATGCTTGCAATTCTTTGATATTTCTTGGGTGGGGCGTTTGTAAGATAGCTTGTATCCTATCTGGGTCAATTCTTATGCCATCCTTTGAAATGATATGTCCTAACAGCTTTCCTTCTTCCAAACCAAACAGAGACTTCTTGGGATTTAAGGAAATTCCATATTTCCTGCATGTTAAGAAGATCTGCCTCAAGTGTTTCAAATGTTCTTGGTCAGATTTTGAGAAGGGTGTGAGGTCATCCAAATAAATGACAAGGAAGTCATGAATCTCTTTGGCAAAAGCAATATCCATTGCTCTTTGAAACGTTTCCCCTGCATTTTTCAATCCAAAAGGCACTTTTACATATTTGAAAGTTCCCCATGGGGTTGTGAATGCAGTTTTGTCCTGATCATCAGGGTGTACTAAGATCTGATTAAAGCCTGAGAATCCATCAAGTAATGAAATCCTTGAGGCCCCTACCACTCTTTGGAGAATGTGATCCATCTTGGGTAAGGGATAATTGTCCTTGAGGGATACTTGATTCAAGTTTCTAAGATCCACACAAAGCCTTATTTCACCAGTTTTCTTTCTTGTAGGGACCAAATTTGAAATCCAATCAGAAAACCTGATTGGTGCTATGATTCCTGCTTTAAACATTTTTTTCAATTCCTTTTCAATTGAAGGGAGGAGCATGGGATTAATCCTTCTCAACTTTTGTTTAAATGGCTTCTAATTAGGCTTGAGAGGGATAGTATGCTAGATAACAGAGGTGTCATAGGATTTTAAATCCTCATAACCCCATGCAAAGACATCTTGAAACTCTTTGAAAAGGTCAATGTATTTGGGTTTTTGGTCAGGAGGCAGAGATGCAGATAGCTTTATTATCTTGGGCTTATCAACAGTGCCAATGTTGCATTCTTCAATGGCTATATTTAGGGGCTGCATTTTTGGTTTTCTAGGGATGTCATTTGAGTCAAAGATGTATTCTAATGGAGTTAGGCCTGTTGGGAGAAAATTGTCTTTCAGCTCTATGATTTCAGCCTCTACAACAGCTACTTCCTCATGATTGGTTTGTTGAATTTGTTGTATGATCTCCTTGTTGAAAATAGTTGGATTTAGCATTTGTTTTGCTGTTTTGGGTGATAGTGGGTGGTTAGTCTGTTCAAACTGTATTTGTGATTGACTTGCTCTTTCAAGTATTTGTGATTGACTTGCTCTTTCAGTGTCAATATTTAGTCCTGCAAATTCTTGTTGCAAGGTCAAGAAGTTGTTTATTTGTGCATCATCTTGAAATACCTGCCAGTCTTTGACATTGTTTGGGACAGAAGGTCTGTGCTTTACCTCAGCTGTAAAGCGATGATGGGGCTCAAAAGACAGCTTGCAGGTACTTGCAAATGTGGCTAAACTATGAGCATGAAGATTATGGGTCCTAGAAATTTTGGTGATTTGGAATTCAGAGAAGAAGCTTAGTATTTCAGCCACAACAAACCTATAAGACCTCAGTCTCTTGTCATTGGTGACAAAATTTCCCTTCACTTGTTGGATGACTAAATCCGAATCCCCCATAATTGAGACTTTTGTGGCTTGTAAGAACTTTACTAGCTTGAGGCCTAGTAAAAGAGCTTCATATTCTGCCATATTATTAGTACACTTGAAATTCAGTCTATAGGCTCGGCCTTCTGCATGACTGTCTTGTTTATTATGTATCCAAACTCCAGCTCCTGCCCCTAATTTGTTGACTGACCCATCAAATTCAAGGAACCATAGGATGTCTTGTTCCAGGGAGAACTTAATGACCTCCTTGTGTGCTGGAATTGTAAGTTGAAGCTCTGGTTTGCCATCTGGTTTGTTTTCTAGGGCAGTCTCCTCACTTGATGGAACCTATTCGCTTTCTTGAGCAACAGCTGTGTTTAATGTTTGCTTTATCATTGTTTCTTGGGTAGCAATTTGCTCATTAGTGTCTTCCTGTTGTATGAGTGTCTTGGGTTCAACCTCATTATCTGAGAGAGTTGTATTATCATTGAAGAGAATGTATGAGTCTATGTCTGAATGGACAACATATATGGGAAAGTTTTGAGGCTTTTCTTCACTGCTGACCATGTATTTCATTAATGTTTCTCTGTACAATCTCTTTGGTTGCCCAAAAACAGTGATGGTAGCATATGACATATCTAACTGTAGGGAACCTTGAAGTTTAGCCCCCCATGACCTTGATAACAGCATCCCATACTTGGGTGGGATGTCAGCAACTACCACATCCATTAGAATTGTTTTGTTTGGGTACTGAACAAGAGACACACATAGATCTTTTATTAGGCCTAAGCACTTGACTTGGCTGGAATCAAAGGAGAACAGGTCCTTGTATGGTCTGGTAATATCCAGGTTTAGTCTTTCCATGACTGATTTGGGCATCAGGTTGTGAGAGGCACCCGAGTCAAACATTGCATTGTGTAATATCTTGTCATGAACATGCAGGCTGACATAGAAAGGTAAAATGCCTACACCTGTTGTCTTTCCATCCACCTCTGGGCCAAAAAGTAGCTCTGGGGTATCATCCAACACATTAACATCATCTTTGTTGCTAGTAAGTTGGAGGGATTTCCTGATTTGTTGTTTGTAGATGCTGTGTTTGGCCAATTCTGAGAGAGGAATTGCTATCTTCAATTTATTAATTTCAGTTTCTAGGTCAAAGGGTTTTTCAGATTGGGTCTTTTTGGCTGTGGATGACAGTTCTTTCCTTTTTTACTAACTCTTCTTCTTGATTGTTATCTTGATCTTGAGGCTTGCCCTTCTTACTCATCTCTTGAGAGGTGTTACTTAGGTTGGGCTTCAAAGGTGAGGGATCTACTGGCTGCTGTTTTGAGGAAAAGGTTTTAGCTATTTCCTCAACGGCTACTTCATCTGTATTTGGACCAGTTTTCTTACTTGGTTCTGTGACAATGGCTCTTTTGGGCTACTGGCTGTCCTTTGTCTTTTCAGGGTGAGTTACATTTACAGTTCTGCTCCTTAGCTTGTATTGTTTATGGACTTCATAAACAGCTGTGTCATAGCCCTGCTTAAAGTCAAATGACTCACCTGATTTGGTTTGGAACAACTTGATTTCATCATTCTCATGATCTTCTTGTGTTAAAAAGACTTGACTTTCACCATCCAAACCCATTAGATTAATGTGGGGATCTTCATTGGGTTCACTTACTGTGGAAGTCTCAACATAATTCTCTTGGAAAGGGGGTCTTATGTCTGGGTCAGAATTGGCCTTGCCAACGTTTGGATTTTGAGTTCTCCTAAAATTTGGATTCCTAGGAGGGTTGTTTTGTGGTGCTTCCCATGATGACTTTCTCTCAACTGATTCCACTCTATCTCCCAATCTCTTCATACCAGTGAGTATTGCATCCAGTTTTTGATCAAAGGCTGAGGGTTCTTCTTTGAAGGTGGTTCTCTTTTCCAACCTTGCTCTGTTTCTTTTGGAAATCAGGTTAGCTTCCACTGTGAAAGCAACCTTTTGGGCATCTGCAAGGGTTTCAGGAGCTCTCTCCTTCAACTGGTAGGCCATATCAGGATCAAAACCATCCGGAAATTTGTATAAGGCCAAATCAGGAGGAGGTCTTAAATTTTGTGGGATTGCGTTATAAACATTGTTGAATCTTGCACAATACTCCAAAACAGTCTCTTGGGGACCTCTTTTGATAGTTTCATATTCGCCAAGTATGTGCAGAGGATCTTTCTTTTTCTCCCATATGTTAGTAAAGGCCTGATAAAGCTCATCAGGAGTTGTGATGGAATTTTCATTCAGGGATCTAAACCAAGTTCTTACATCCCCAGTCGGACTTTGAACAAACATCCACATTCTCACACTGTCATCATCTATTTCATAGGTCTCAAAATGGTCTTGCATCCTTTTGGCATGCTGAATAGCTGTAAAATGGCCAGTGGAGTCAAAATATGAGATTTTAGTTTAGTAGTCTTGGGGTAGAGCTGCAGCATTAGCTGGTAACTACAAGGGTGCATATCTGTTAGCCATATTCACAAGGTTTGGGGGGTTTACAGGAGCAACTGGGATAAAAGGAACGGTGTGTACCACAGGGGTAACAGGTGTGGCAGCACCTAGAGTGTTGTTCAAGGGGATATGTGCAGTGGGTGAAGATGTGAAAGGAGGGCTTTGAGATGTAGGTGGTGAACTGGGGGAGACCGGGGTAGACCTAAATAGCACCTTGATTGGGGTTGGAACTGGTTCAGGGTGGGCTGTCTCGGGAGTCAAATCAGTAGGATTTTCCTGCCTTTTCTGCTTCCTAATTATTCTAGGGATTATATTAGGATTCTCAAACACAGCTGGTGGATTTGGGTCAGGGTTTGACCTAGTGTGCCTGTTTTCCCTTTTAGGAGCTAGCTTCTGAATTTGTTTTTTGGTATTTTCTAAGATATTTTAGGATTGTTTAAGGGACTGTTTAAGCATTTTTTAGAACCATTGTCTATGGATAGACAACAGTTTGAAAAGTATGCTTGGTCCCCAGTGGAGTCGCCAATTATGTTAACTCCCAGGTTGTTCCCTATGACTCCCAAGGGAATACGGCCGGGGTAACCACTAACCAATCTTTGGATTACAGTTTCTAGACAAACTGTAATCAGAGAGGGCTCTCTCTATATGATTTGTCTCTGTTATGATAGTATTTTAGGCTAGCTATTATGCTCAGGTTTTTGTTTATGTTTTGGTTGAAGGTGTCGTGGCGGAAAAAGTCGTTTGTGCGAACACAACTGACCTCCCTAGGAGTCTAAACTCTCTAGCGACAAACAAGACAAAATGGAGTGATCTTTCTCTAAATATACCTTTTAAAACATGAAAACTACAAGTGTTTAGGCTTACCTTATTCCAAAACGCTGTTGTTGTAGTCCGTCCTTGCCGATCCGGATGAGCTCCTCCTTCATGTCAATTCCTGCAACCACAAACAATCAAACAATTACCAAGCACTTGCATTTCATATAATAAAACATATATTCAACATGCAGACCAAGGAACACATGAAATAACTCATTAACACAAGCTATTGAGAAAAATAAACCAGTTTGTATTAATAACGAAACAAAGAAACTCTTACAACCTGGCCTTAGTGTTGTGCAAGTTCCTCCCAGGGTCCATCAAGGGTTTTCCTCTACTTTGACAAAGCTCACCCACCTCCAAGTAGAATCAAGCAAAGACAATTTCTCCTCACGAGGTTCTAAATGGGAGTCCTAATTCCTGCAGCGTTTACCCAAAGAAAATGTATAGCTCTAACCTCTCCTCCCTCTGGCTCAATGTCTTTATTTATAGTGCTGTAAAGAGGTTATTCAGGTCCACCATCAATGGGATAATCCCCCTCTTTGGGTGGGATATCTCCCTTATTGATGGGATAAGTTCCTCCTTAATAGGGATACATGAACCAACTGGAGGCGCATCCATTTCATCAAACCGACCTCTAGAAAGTTCTAGAAGTAACCACAAGTAACTTTTTTAAGATGAAACTCGCGCATTTTTCCTTTTACAGAAGGACGCACCTGTCCCTTAACATACAGAGCATCCATGGACGCAACTTTTGTGAACATTGTGAGCGTCCCCGCAGGTAAGGCTAGAGAGAACCTGCGACCCCAGAGATAAACACATTTTTTACAAGACTTTCTCTCTTCTTTGAGTTTGAGATGGATAGCAGATGCATAAGACTTGCCTAAGAGGGTAGCATGACTGTTGATTTGAGCCATACTAACTGTAAGTAGTCATGGTGACATTTTTTAGTGTAACAGATTGCCCCCTAAAGTGCGAAGCCTGGAATAGATTAGGGTTTTGTAATTCTAGGAAGGGTGAAGCGCTTTATCATTTCAAGGATTGTCTTGTGGATGACCTGGTTGGAACCTGCAATTTTCAACACAAAATACATGTATAAGATTATATCATCACTGAGGTAGGCATTCCCATACTCAGATTCAAAATTTAACTAATGGACTAACTATTCTGATACAGGAATGATCTTGCAGTACATCAATTTTTATAGACTTTCGTAGACACAGTATGGACGCAGCCATCTGTTTATGATTAGTCTACATAGATAACGAATACAAAACTCCTCGCAGCCTGGATGGTAGAAACTAGATCCAGGGTCTTCACTTCTACTTCCCGAATTGGTACGATTCTAACCATGTGATTAAATGATTTGATGTCGAACATGTTAGAAACCACTTGATTACCAGTCGATGATGTAAACTGTTAACAAGCGTGAGAGAGACCACCAGTAATGTCAATGGTTCTCAAAGTACCAAGCACAACCCGTGAAATGTGAATAGATGTTTTGATGTCGAACACTTCACGGAATCCTTTGATCGAAAGTCAATGATGTAAACTGACGTCAAAGGCGAGAAACCTGCCATTGATGCATGCAGACTTCAAGGTACTGTCGATTCCTAAGTCATCTTTCTAGATAATGTGTCGATGTCGATAGAAAGCGACCCGTTGCAGGCAAGCCTGCAACACAAAATCATTGTTCAAGTTGAAGAAATGTTGCTGTAAGGACTGACTCAGGGATGGTCAAATGGATGACAAGTATTTTGCAGATGAAAGTTTTGCTTGCAGACCTCTTGAACACATAACGACACGACAGATGGCTTGGTGACGAATAACTCAAAGTTAATCCCCGGAACCCGGTTAAAGACTTTCAAAGTGGTTTGGTCAACTGTGAGGTAAAAGATTTCCCAACCCAGGTGAATGAAAAGTGTCGTGTTCAAGAGTGGTAATAAAGTTTCTTTTGAGACAAAAGGTAACAAACAGGTTCATTCTTCTCTCTTTTCCCCCACCATTTCTGGCAAGTACCTCTTTATTTTTAACAAGCTTGAGGAGGATAACATATGCTTGATTATAAGCTCATCCTTCGGACGAGTCCAACCTAGTTTAAATTCGAACCCTAGGAAGGAGTGGTTCGTTCCTGTTTGTAATTGAACAGGTCCTTTACTGTAAAAGTTTAACGAGCCCAGCATAGGAGAAACTCGACGTTTTTCATTTTTAGAGAGTCTGAAAAAACAAAAGGAGACTCCACGTTGAACTTTTTCGTATATTTGTGTCCCTCAAGCCCGAAAAAGTATAAAATAATACCTGGGGGAACCGCTTGATCTTGCGACCAAGGAGTACTTTCATAATAGTTTCGTTGACCTGAAAAGTAAAAAGAAATCAAGGATACGTCGTTTTATTTCCTTATCGAGTTTGAAACGACAAAAACCCGGCAATCTTTTCCTGATTTTACGGTCAGAAAAGAGCTAAAAGGGGACCGTCTTTTAATTCTGTTTTAACGAGTGTAAAAGAAACGCTCGGCGATCTTTTCATGTTTTAGGAGTCAGAAAAGGGCTTAAAAGATGACTCTGATATTTTTATTTGTGAAAAATGACAATTTCCCTTGAAATCGCTTTGTCTTGCACAAAAGCAACACATTACTCATACCTGTTTAAAATAGGACAAAATACATCGAAAAATATCTTTTCATGGTAAAAAATGAACTAATTCATCCAAAAAACCTATAAAAAGACCTTTTACCATGTCATTTTTACCGTTTGACTGTTGAGGTTGAAAAAGGAGTTTTTGACAAGAAACTTCCCGTGGTCGCTGCGGAAAATCTGACCGTCGGAATCGAACGTCGTCTTATCCAGGTATTTTACACATCCTACTCTACATTTCTATCCATTTAGAATCAATTTTTAGGTCTTAGTTTCATTTTTTGGGGGGGTTTTGGTTTTGGAATGTGCCTCTCGGCGGACGCAGGTGCCCTTCGGGTGACCTGCGTCCCCCGACTTTTTCTCATACGGGAAAATGGTCGGAAGACGCGGCCCGCCTTCAGGCCAACCGCGTCCGGGCGCCCTGTGCTACAAAGCCGGGGTGCGTCTTCCGAGAAGTGCGCATTTCAAAACCCCAACTCCCTCAAAAAACTACCAAAAATTCCCAAATCAATTTCTAATTGCTATTTCTGATGTGCAGGGCATTAACCATGTTAGATTGGAGAGAAAGAGAGCATGTAGAGGAAGATGAAGCTGCAATAAATCATCAACCTTCCCTGGATGCCCTAAGAGCATGCGGATTATACAAATATTGGACCATACCGGGCATGAGGGGCCAGGTAAGATTCTTGGAATGGCTGGTTGAGCGATGGAACGTTCAAGAACAATGCTTTTACATAGGAGGGCACCAGCTCGAGATAGAGCCCTCGGATGTATACTTTCTCACTGGCTTGCCGAACAGAGGCGAGCAACTCAGTCTTGCGGGGACTAGGCCCGGTGGCCAATCCCTTGATAGTCTCCGAGAGGAGTGGTGCACACGTGGGCTCACCATTCAAAAGGCATAGAGATAAAACACATCACTCTGCCTGAACTCAAAGTCATAGCGTTCACGGTTACCAGAATTTGCGGCGCGGCTGCTTTACACATTGCTTCCGGATCCCAAATGCGGATGGCAATTGACTGTTACCAAGGCACCATTTTCAACTGGTGTGAAGCTGTGTCGGCTCATATGAAGAGCCAACTGACCAAGGCAAAGAACGGACGACTAAAGACTTTTGGATATGGGCCTATAGTCGTGAGCTTTGCCTTGGAGAGAGTTCCAATGCTGATCCCTCAGCAACTCACTGTTGATATCTTGGGTCCTCGGGAGCCAAAGCTGATACGATGGGTTGCGGTGATGGCCCGGCATCCTGACGAGGGTGCGACAGTGGTTCGATTCTCAGATAGTTACTTTCACTGGTTAGAGGACCAGGTTTTTTCGATACAGGACTTTCTGTATGCCGGAATGGATTTTAGAGGTGATCCGGACATGGTTCTTCCACAGGGAGAACAATGGGACGACAGAGGTACTTTTATTTTCACAAGTTTTCTAATTATGTATTTTTTATTTTTCATATATATCGTCTCAAAACTAACAGTAAAACTTTCAAAATGCAGATGTTGGTCCACAGCGTCCAGCCAACCTCCGGCCTTTTGATAGACTACATCCAGCTGCACCGGTACCGGCCCCACATGACGCGGCTGCAGAAGTACTAGCTGAGTTGGAGCATGATCTAGAGCGTCTCACGGCAGATATACCTGAGACTACTATGGACGACATTCCTATCAGGCTTCAGCGTTTCGTAGTCGCGGTCCCTGGACCGTTTAGGAGATTTTTGCGTAAGGTAGCCCGCGCAGTGGTGTCATGCAGAGAGCACCACCAGTGATTGACTAGTCACTTTTGTAGTCACATGTGACATTTTGACTTTTTGTACTATCATTTTGCCGATCATAAGGTGTTTTCAACCTATGATCGAAGACGATGTATATATTTTTTGACACACTTCTATCTATATATATCACTATTACCGGCTTTTTGGTTTGGCCGTAGATGACTCTACAGCGTGAATGTCGGCGGTGAGTTCAGGAGAAGACTCTCCTGTCAGAGAATCAGGCAAAGTGATAATTGGAGTAGTTGAAGCTTTGGAAGACTTCTTCAGCGTTTCGTAGTCGCGGTCCCTGGACCGTTTAGGAGATTTTTGCGTAAGGTAGCCCGCGCAGTGGTGTCATACAGAGAGCACCACCAGTGATTGACTAGTCACTTTTGTAGTCACATGTGACATTTTGACTTTTTGTACTATCATTTTGCCGATCATAAGGTGTTTTCAACCTATGATCGAAGACGATGTATATATTTTTTGACACACTTCTATCTATATATATCACTATTACCGGCTTATCCTGTTTAACATATGTGATGAAATGTTTTTTAAATTTACTTGCATGATTATTGTAAATGTCTGTCCAACATTCGAGAAGCAATTGCATCTGCTAATGTATTCAAAGACCTTGGAATATGTTGATATTCAATGTAATCAAATTCACGTTCCAAGAGACGCACTCTCAAAAACAACCTTAATAACACAGGATTCCTAATGGCATAAACTCTACTAAGCTGTAATACAACAAGTTCAGAATCTAACCTCACTATCAAACGTCGAATTCCAAATGAAATAGATTCGGATAATAATTCAATCACTGCACTGTATTCTGCAATGTTGTTCGTTGTTTGACTGAGGCTTATCCCATGCATAGAAACTAACTCGTCAGAGGGCGAATAGATAACCCAAGTTGCGGAAGAGATATTCCATGTACTACGACAAGCACCATCAGCAAATCCAATGTATGTTTGGAGAGGCGTCGACATCTGCAATATCAAGATTAAAACCAAGATAAGCCAGAATAACGACGAAAAACCACACTCTCTAAGCTAAGCACACTGACTAAACTAACACACTTGCTAGCTAGAAAGAAAATCTAACCTATCTAAAAATTTCTCCATACCCATCATTTTAAGCATAATACCTCTTTAGGTAAAGTCCATTTCTGGGTTTACCCAAAGAGTCCCCATCAAAGTCAACTAGATCATAAGCCCCTTGGAAATGTTTTCCTTCATGGATGGTTTCTCGGGCTATAATCAAATCAATATTCTACCTACCGACCAACCAAAAACGGCATTCATTTGTCCATGGGGTACGTTTGCTTATTGCAAATTACCTTTTGGGCTCAAGAATGCCGGGGCCACTTTTCAACGGGCGATGTCTTATGCATTTCATGACATCAAGCACATTGTGCAACCCTATCTCGATGATTTGCCTGCTCATTCTTTACATCGAGCTGATCACCTTGTCCACCTATGAGCAATCTTTATGAGGTGTAGGCATTATCGAATTCGGTTGAATCCCCACAAATGTGTTTTCTGTATAGAAACAGGTCGATTGTTGGGATTTGTTGTTTCAAAAGCCGGCATTCGCGTCGATCCCTCGAAAGTCGAGGCTATCATCAAATTGCCTCCTCCTTCGAGTTTGCGCCAACTCCAAAGTTTGCAAGGGAAAGCGAACTTTTTACGCCGATTCATCCCAAACTACGCCGAGGTCACTAAAGGTTTTACACGGTTGTTGAAACAGAACACACAATTCTTTTGGGACGAGATTGCCCAACAATCTTTTGATGCACTTAAACACGCGTTGACCCATGCACCGTTATTGCATCCTCCCAACTACAACCAGGACTACTTCTTATACCTCGCAGCTTCGCATTCCACCATTGGAATGGTGTTAGTTCAAGAAGATGAATTCGGAGCGGAGCATGTGATATATTATCTTAGTAGAACCTTGAATCCCACTGAGCTAAAATATTCGCATGTGGAGAAATTGGCCCTGGCAGCCGTTCAAGCTATCCAGCGTTTCCGTCACTACATTCTTCTCCGCAAAACTATAGTTATTTCGGATTGCAACCCTATGATTTATATTTTGACAAAACAACTGCTAGGGGGAAAATACTCTAAATGGATTGTTTTCCAAGGGGCAAATACTCTAAATGGATAGTCGAAAAGCTAAATGTGTTTTCTAATTATGTATTTTTTATTTTTCATATATATCGTCTCAAAACTAACAGTAAAACTTTCAAAATGCAGATGTTGGTCCACAGCGTCCAGCCAACCTCCGGCCTTTTGATAGACTACATCCAGCTGCACCGGTACTGGCCCCACAGGACGCGGCTGCAGAAGTACTAGCTGAGTTGGAGCATGGTCTAGAGCGTCTCACGGCAGATATACCTGAGACTACTATGGACGACATTCCTATCAGGCTTCAGCGTTTCGTAGTCGCGGTCCCTGGACCGTTTAGGATATTTTTGCGTAAGGTAGCCCGCGCAGTGGTGTCATACAGAGAGCACCACCAGTGATTGACTAGTCACTTTTGTAGTCACATGTGAAATTTTGACTTTTTGTACTATCATTTTGCCGATCATAAGGTGTTTTCAACCTATGATCGAAGACGATGTATATATTTTTTGACACACTTCTATCTATATATATCACTATTACCGGCTTATCCTGTTTAACATGTATGATGAAATGTTTTTAAATTTACTTGCATGATTATTGTAAATGTCTGTCCAACATTCAAGAAGCAATTGCATCTGCTAATGTATTTAAGGACCTTGGAATATGCTGATATTCAATGTAATCAAATTCACGTTCCAAGAGACGCACTCTCAAAAACAACCTTAATAACACAGGATTTCTAATGGCATAAACTCTATTAAGCTGTAATACAACAAGTTCAGAATCTAACCTCACTATCAAACGTTGAATTCCAAATGAAATAGATTCGGATAATAATTCAACCACTGCACTGTATTCTGCAATGTTATTCGTTGTTTGACCGAGGCTTACCCCATGCATAGAAACTAACTCGTCAGAGGGCGAATAGATAACCCAAGCTGCGGAAGAGATATTCCGTGTACTACGACAAACACCATCAGCAAATCCAATGTATGTTTGGAGAGGCGTCGACATCTACAATATCAAGAGTAAAACCAAGATAAGCCAGAATAACGACGAAAAACCACACTCTCTAAGCTAAGCACACTGACTAAACTAACACACTTGCTAGCTAGAAAGAAAATCTAACCTATCTAAAAATTTCTCCATACCCATCATTTAAGCATAATACCTCTTTAGGTAAAGTCCATTTCTGGGTTTACCCAAAGAGTCCCCATCAAAGTCAACTAGCTCATAAGCCCCTTTTGCTAGCTTTCGCTTTACAATGTAGGGTCCATGCCACATGGGAACGAATTTTCCAGCACCTAGCTTATCGTTAGCTTGATCATATAATAGTACTAGGTCTCCTTCCGAAAAACTTCGAGGGGTTACATTTTTATCATACTGAGCTTTCATTCGTTTCGCGTGAGTCTCGATTGCCAATGTAGCGTCACGTCGAGTCTCATCTAATTTAGCCAAGTACAATAAACGTTTCTCCTCTTCGGAAGTAGCTGGAAGTAATTCGACAGCCATTTGAAGTGATGGGATTTCGCATTCAATGGGTAACACAGCTTCTAAGCCATAAACTAGCTGGAAAGGAGTGAACCCTGTTGAATTTTTCACTGAGGTTCGGTATGCCCATAGCGCTGAAAATAACATGTTGTGCCAATTCGACCGATGAACACCAATGGTTCGTCGGATCATGATAACTAGAACTTTGTTGATAGACTCAACCAAACCGTTGGCTTGCGGATAATAAGGAGTAGAGCTATCGTGGCGCAAACCAAGCTGGCTTGTAAGCTCAGTCATCATGACGTTTCGAAAATGGCTCCCATGGTCAGTAATGATTGCTTGTGGGACACCAAACCTAGTTATGATATGATTGAATACGAAAACTGCAGCTGTTTTGCCGCTTGCGTCGAATGTAGGCATCGCCTCGGCCCACTTAGTAAAATAATCAACCGCAAGGATGATATACGCATGCCCCCCGGCCGAGTGAGGGTTACAAGTAATAAAGTCGATACCCCATTTGGCGAATGGACCAACGGCAATTATAGGGTGGAGAGGAGCAGGTGGAGCGCGCATCTTGCGATCAAACACTTGACAGTTGTGGCACTTCTTGACTGCAATGATACAATCTTTAAACATAGACGGCCAGAAATAGCCAGCGCGCAACACCTTCTGAGCTGTGGCATACCCAGACATATGACCGCCACATGCTCCAGAGTGACAATCATTCAAAACCCTCTCAGCCTCTTCGTGAGTTAAACAACGTCGAAAAACTAAGTCTGCCCCCGGCAATAAAGTGTATCTCCAATAATTTTGTATGGCTGGGATTGAAACCGAATTTTTCGACGTTCCGCTTTGGAAGCTTCAGGCCGAAAGGTTTGGGTTTGGAGATAAATGATTATATCCCCGTACCACGGATCTACAGTACTGATAAGAAACAAAGATTCGTCCGCAATGGACTCCTCTGCCACAGTCTCTGTGTCAGCACTCGGGAAATCACACATCAATTCCGCAAAAACTAAGGATTTCTTAGACTTGGACTTCTCGAACTCCAAGTCGAACTCTTGCAGGATGACAATCCATTTAGAGTACTTGCCCCCTAGCAGTTGTTTTGTCAAAATATAAATCATAGGGTTGCAATCCGAAATAACTGTAGTTTTGCGGAGAAGAATGTAGTGACGGAAACGCTGGACAGCTTGAACGGCTGCCAGGGCCAATTTCTCCACATGCGAATATTTTAGCTCAGTGGGATTCAAGGTTCTACTAAGATAATATATCACATGCTCCGCTCCGAATTCATCTTCTTGAACTAACACCATTCCAATGGTGGAATGCGAAGCTGCGAGGTATAAGAAGTAGTCCTGGTTGTAGTTGGGAGGATGCAATAACGGTGCATGGGTCAACGCGTGTTTAAGTGCATCAAAAGATTGTTGGGCAATCTCGTCCCAAAAGAATTGTGCGTTCTGTTTCAACAACCGTGTAAAACCTTTAGTGACCTCGGCGTAGTTTGGGATGAATCGGCGTAAAAAGTTCGCTTTCCCTTGCAAACTTTGGAGTTGGCGCAAACTCGAAGGAGGAGGCAATTTGATGATAGCCTCGACTTTCGAGGGATCGACGCGAATGCCGGCTTTTGAAACAACAAATCCCAGCAATCGACCTGTTTCTATACAGAAAACACACTTGTGGGGATTCAACCGAATTCGATAATGCCTACACCTCATAAAGATTGCTCGTAGGTGGACAAGGTGATCAGCTCGATGTAAAGAATGAGCAGGCAAATCATCGAGATAGGGTTGCACAATGTGCTTGATGTCATGAAATGCATAAGACATCGCCCGTTGAAAAGTGGCCCCGGCATTCTTAAGCCCAAAAGGTAATTTGCAATAAGCAAATGTCCCCCATGGACAAATGAATGCCGTTTTTGGTTGGTCGGCAGGTAGAATATTGATTTGATTATAGCCTGAGAAACCATCCATGAAGGAAAACATTTCACTTCCGGCACAATCATCAATAATTTGATCGATATAAGGCGTAGGATAGTTGTCTTTTGGACAAGCTCGATTGATATCCCTATAGTCGATACAGATTCTTATTGTTCCTTGTTTTTTATTGACGGGAACAATATTCGATACCCAATCCGTTAACGGGATCGGATAAATGAAACCTGCTTTCAACAGCTTTTCGACTTCTGCTTTAATCGCAGCCGCTTTTCGAGGGTGAATCTGACGCAACCGTTGCCGAATGGGTTTAGCATCCGGGTAGGTTTTGATTTCATGAACAACAATGGCAGGATCGATTCCCGGCATTTCCTCGTAAGACCAGGCAAACACGTCGCGGAATTCTTGGAATAGGGCCTTGTAAGTTTGGATTTCTTCTTCAGTACATGCGGCACCTATATGAATGTTTTCCTCGATTCCGGGCTTCACTGAAATATCAATGGGAATAGTACGAGAAATATTCCCTAAATTCAACTCTGAATCAGAATGTTTCGTTGGATCCTGAGCGTCTTTGACATATTCAGCGGTAAAGATAGATGAAAAATCATTTTCAAATGCATCATCCTTAGGTAAAAACGAAGATCTGTGATGGAGATCCTCCCATGGTAGATCATCTACACTTAGGATTTCGCGAAGTTGTTCGTCAGATGACACGACTTCGGGAAACGTTATCCGTTCTAAGGGTGAGGTGAAAAGTGACTCTTCACTGACCACATTCATTTGGTCGACTTCGGTTGAATGAAAGTCGGTAAAAGACATGAGAGCTTCATAAGCAATTTCATATGGACTCAAAGGCATAACATCACCGAGTGAGTCTATCTCAGAGTCAGATGGGACAACCAAGGATCATCATAAATAATGTTTTCTGATGTAATCATATGAATTGTTGCAAACGAAGGATCTGCGCTGAGTGGAGGGAGAGGAAAAGTTCCCAGTAAACCGGAATCCTTAACTAAACCTACACCAACGTCCCTATAAGGGATTGTCGTCTTACCAACATGCTGGATACTCTCTGAAGAGGCTGGGTCGGATGAAAAGTATGTCAGCTGATCAATAGTCACGATCTTACCGTTATGTGGAAACTTAATTACTCTGAAGACCGATGAAACGACCGCTGTCATAGCATATGACCAACTTCGACCCAAAAGAAGGTTGTAGTCTAGAGGGGCATCAACCACTTCCACATCCAGACTAACGGTTTTACCTTCTACCCCTATAGGCAATTCTTGTAGAATACCAAACGGACGGAACCCACGGCCATCAAAGGCCTTAAGGATGGTGGGGGATTGGTTCAACGAAGGAGAACCAAGCGATCTCCAACATTGAATCGACATAATACACGTAGAAGCTCCCTCATCAATCACAGTCCGATGAATAGGCCTGTTTTTGACTATCACTGGAATTTGGAAAGCCATTTGATGGGGGAGACGTGGTGTACTATTTTCTAGATCAAAGATCATTAGGTTCGGGTCCTGAACATCGACAGCTCCGATAGCCGACAAAAGCAATTTTCGTTGTGCTGGGCATGATTGCAGCACTTCGAGTGCCGACATTGCTGAAGGTGAAACAGCTAAGTCCTCAACAATGTTGTAATTCTGGGCTGCTCTCGCATGTGGATTGAAAGCAGACCTTCGAAGTACACCCTTGGCGGGCGGCTTAATCACTAAGTCTGGGTTAGGTTTTTCGATCTGTAGTGGATCGGAACCAGGAGCTGAGGTTGATGGGTTAGAGTGAGAAGATTCTGCTTCTTTACCATCAACAGGAGCCTTACTACCATAATCTTGCGATCGAGTCGCAATCCTCACATGAGACATCATCAAAATGGGTTCTTCACTGGCATTCGAAGAAGAACCTATCATCTTATTTTCCTGCTCCGGAAATGGATTTTTTAACACAGCAGGAGTGGGAGAACCTTTGACTATTTTCACTACCTCGGCCCGATGAGGGCAGTCTCTCGTAAAATGATCCTCTTCACAAATAAGACAAGGATATCGAGGTTTGCGTTTTTCGTCATTGGTTTCCGACTTTTCAGTTTTCTCCTTTGGAGCCTTGTCTGCTTTAGCCTTCTTCTTTCCTTTCTTCTTTCCACCGTTTTTTGATTTGGCCGTAGATGACTCTACAGCGTGAATGTCGGCGGTAAGTTCAGGAGAAGACTCTCCTGTCGGAGAATCAGGCAAAGTGATAATTGGAGTAGTTGAAGCCTTGGAAGACTTCTTCTTGCTCTTCGTAGTCACGATACCAATCATACCATCAGCGGCATGAGATCCCGAAGGAGCAGCAGCGATTTGATTCGACTTTGGAAGATCCGGAATCTTCTCGTGTAACGTACCCGACTGAGTGTAAACTAAGTCAAGGTATTGTGCCTGAGCAATGACTTGCTCCTCAGTAACTACTCCGGCCTTAGCTACATCTTCAGTAATTCTCGGTAATAATGATTTGACAAACCATTCAGCTAAGATTTGGTCCGGGATAAAAACTTTCACTAATCTCCTTCGACGTCTCCACTCATGAATGTGATCAGAAATATACGTGGACGTCGATTGTTTTAGTGAAGTTAATAACTCTGTACCGTTATCGTATCTGACTGGTAACTGAAAGTGAGTTAAGAACGAGGTAGCTAACTGGCTAAAGTTGTAAAAAGAGGCCCGTGGTAACTCAATGTACCACTTGGCCGCGAGACCAATGAGTGTACGCTGGAAAAGACGTAAGCGGATGGAATCATCTGAGATAGAATTCGAAGCACACCAGAGGTGGTAAGTCATCACATGATTAGACGGATCCTCTCCAGACTTACCTTCGAACTTGGGTATATCGCTGGGCAACTTATTTGGCATTGGCGGCCAGAACTGAAGATATTGAATTGGATCGTTCGTTAGGCGCGTCAAGTCGGGTAAATCCAAAGTTGCAATAAACGGTAACTGCCGGTTAGGATCTCTAAAACTCTGGGTCACAATACCAGCCCCAGGAGGAGGATATCCAGGATAACTAGGAACAGGAGTCGCATTTGGGATATTATATCCTCCTGGAAAACCAGGATTAACCGGACCGTACTGGGGTTGCTGAGGTTGTTGATAAGTGTACCCAGGATACGGTTGATACTGGTAAACCGGTTGTTGGGCAGCTTGCCCAGGTTGATACTGTCCCTGGTACGGAGGTTGAACAAATTGAGGTTGAGTAGTAACAACCGTACTTATACCAGGTTGGCCTACAGGCATCTGGACTGTGGTTTGAATCGTAGATCCAGACAACGGTACAGATGTCTGAGGAGTGGTTACAGGGACAGTAGAAACTGGAGCTGCCGATACTCCAGAAGTAAGTATGGTAGATGTAGCGGTAGTTGCTGCAGCCGTTTGAGATGGAGTACCAGGTGCAACTGGCGGCTGAGTAACTACCGAAGTTACAGGGGTCTGAACACTTGACTGGACAGGTTGCGGTTGCTGGGGTGGACCAGGAACTACAGGTTGTCCTGCTTGAGGTACCGACTGTATACTTGGTTGCAACATCTGTTGACCCTGTGACGGATCCCACACTAACATTCCAGGGTATTGACCCGTAACAGGTTGAGGATACTGAGATCCATAGCCGGATTGAGGATAGGGTTGATAATTGTAAGGTGCAGTCCCATATGATTGCCCTTGAGGTGGTTGATAACTTTGACCAGAGTATTGACCCATAGGTTGATAACCTTGAGGTAAATACGGGTACTGGGGTTGACCTTGACCTTGAGGTTGGTATCCTTGAGGTTGATACCCTTGGGGTTGATACCCTTGGGGTTGCCATCCTTGAGGTTGCCATCCTTGAGGTTGATATTGATACTGAGGTTGACTTTGGGGTACATATTGAGGCTGGGGTTGACCTTGAGGTATGTATTGCCCCATAGGAGCGTACTGACCTTGAGGTTGCCCCCCAGACACGAATGAAGTACCTTGAGGTTGCCCCCCAGGCATTAACGAAGGTTGCCCCCCAGGCGGTAATTGGCCACCTTGAGGTTGGGTAACGGGAACTGAACCTGACATCATGTAAATGTCACCTATACTCAATGGTACATTACCACTGTTTCCAACTAATAACCCATGATCAATGGGTTGAGGAGATGCTCCCGCAAAGGTACCAGAAAGAGATTGATACCCAGTAGGAACAGAAGGACCGCCATGTAAAAAAGATTCAGGACTTTGCGTAAACACAGATGACTGACCAGACATATTTACAGGAGTATGAATTCCTCTAGGTGGAAAAGGAGTACGAGGTGTAGAAAAACCTACTGAGTTGTCTAAAAAATTGGTTAACGCAAGGTACCAAGAAGTACTTCTAGGAGGACTGTAAAAGATGGATTCACGCTCCCTTAGATCAAGGGTAATTTGATCTTCAGGATCAGAGACGCCTATTTCTTCCTCTGGAACAAGTTCTTCTATAGCAATTAAACCAACAGGAAGATTTTCGGTGATAATTCTTTCTATTCTTGGTGAATCAGGAACACTAGGAGTTGGAGTAACAGGTTCGGAAATTTCAGGTTCTTCGCCTGTTTCACTGGCAGATGAAAAACTACCAGCAAGCTCGGAAACTGTAACAGTTTCGGGATTGTAACCTGTTTCTAAACTTTGGTAATCTGGATGGACTACCAAGGAAGATTCTCCTTCTTCAGGTGAACCTACTCTACTGTCACTAGGAGGAGTTACAAGGACCTTTAACCCTTCGTACTGACCCGGAATGTCTTCAGGAGATTCACCCCGCGATTTACGGAGTTTTCTTAACAAATCTATTCCGGTAACAATCTCAGGAGACTTGCCCCGAAGTCGACGGGACTGTCTCGGTAATTCCGCCACAATTAAAGATTTTTAACTACAACACACGAAAACAAAGTAAAAATTTCAAATCAAACCACCTAAAGTCTTCTAAAGAAGCAAACAAATTTGAAGCACACGCCTAAAGAATCTAGAGCGTCAAACCAAACACAAACAGTATCTTCCGGACCAAAAGCGCTAGTTGGTGATTAGGTCCAACCTCGCAGGATTCAGTACAGAAATGGCGGGTGGAACAGTTACGCCGACAACCTGCTTAATGAATAGACTGGACCAAGTTCCTCCACTTTAACCGTCTCGAAGTGAAGTGAACCCCCCAGAAAATCCAAGTGAGTATAACCGACGTCTGCTCCAGGTACAGTGGGACCTTCCCTCCACCGTCACCTTGGGTAGAATCCTAGAGATTATGGTCACTAAGGTTACCAACACAACAATTACACCTGGGGGAACAGTCTAAACTCCGACAGCACGCAAGGGCAGAGTAGCAAGCTCAATCCCCTTACCGGCTCCTTGACAGTAATCCAAGGTTTACCGATAAGTGACCCCTGGCTCCTCGACAATGGTTAATCCGAGGTTTACCGTTTGTAATACGTACTGCCTGGCGTCGTTCCCAACGAGGGGGGAATGATCCCCTCACTGGTTCGGACACGAGCTCGTGCTTCTCCTTTAAGAGGAGCTTTCCCAGAGTGTAACTGTAACAATTGGATTTGATTCTATCACAAGATCGACTACTTGTTTGTTTTACTGTCTTGGAGAGTTAAGTACTCACCTACTCCAAGACACTAGCCTAAGCTATGTTGGTGCTTTAGAGCCCTAGAAAATAAAAGTTACTAGTTGAATTTTAATTTAAGCGTTACTTTTAAGGTTGTTTCTTAAGTCAAAAGGTGATGGAAGTGAAACCAGTGGTGTGTTGACTCGACTCGAAACCACTACAAAATGCACCTAGGATGATTTACCCACTACTTTACTTTTTCGATGAATTGCTTAACTAAAAAGTTGAGAGAATGCAATCTTTATAAAAGCAACTTCTTAATTGAAGACAATCAAAGAAACAATTCGTTTGTCTTTTCCAAGCATAAAAACATGACCGCTCTTTACATGCACGAAAAAACTCTTTTCCTCTTTCAAAAACAAAAAGCTACTTGAAACAAGACTTTTAAAGAAGATGTTTTTGTATTTTTCTTTTAATAAAGCAAATAAATCTAATATAACCAAAAATCAATCTTAACAACTATTAAAATCTACGAAAATTCACTCATAAGCAAACTAAAAGGTAAATTTACTCTAAGCAATCTTAACGAGGCCAAAACCAACAATGATTATTCTAAGGTGTTTTACTTGATCACAATCAAATCAAGGACTAGCTTATTGCAGAACCAAAAACTAGCCAAAACAAAACTCTAATCTTTTTGTTCTTTTGTAAAATGGAAATCAACACTTTATAAACAAGTAATTCGAAATTTGACCCAAAACAACTTAAATGGCAAGCTGCTCACACAAGGAGACTTTACGACAGGCCCGACTTCTAAGAAGGCTGACTAACCAGAGAGATCTAAGGCTGGACAACTTTCTACCATCAAAGTCACTACAGGACCTATCCAAAAATCAAACCCTAGGCCTAAACTTCGTTGAAATCCACTAAAACACTCAAAGCTCACAAAACAAGTTCAGGTGAAAATTTTTGACAGGGTACTAAAGGATCTGGGCAGAAAACACTAAGAAAAATCAAAATCTAAAAGCAATTAAAGCAAAAAATGGAATTTTCCTAAATTTTACAGGAAGACGCAGGCAACCCGTTATAACAGGTGCGGGCCCGCTCTGTGCAAACGGCAACAGCGCGTCCAAAGACGCACTGTGCAGTACTCAGAGGGTGCGTCCTTCTGGAAAAGTTAAGAAAAACCAAATCTAACTAAATCTAAAGCTAAGCCACCCAAATACTAATTCTCACAGTCAAAAACCAGAAAATAAAAATGATTTTCTCAGAGCAAAGTTCACACAAAGGAAAAGACTCTCTCATTAATGGAGTCCCCAGCGGAGTCGCCAATTTGTCGTGGCAGAAAAAGTCGTTTGTGCGGACACAACTGACCTCCCTAGGAGTCTAAACTCTCTAGCGACAAACAAGACAAAATGGAGTGATCTTTCTCTAAATATACCTTTTAAAACATGAAAACTACAAGTGTTTAGGCTTACCTTATTCCAAAATGCTGTTGTTGTAGTCCGTCCTTGCCGATCCGGATGAGCTCCTCCTTCTTGTCAATTCTTGCAACCACAAACAATCAAACAATTACCAAGCACTTGCATTTCATATAATAAAACATATATTCAACATGCAGACCAAGGAACACATGAAATAACTCATTAACACAAGCTATTGAGAAAAATAAACCAGTTTGTATTAATAACGAAACAAAGAAACTCCTACAACCTGGCCTTGGTGTTGTGCAAGTTCCTCCCAGGGTCCATCAAGGGTTTTCCTCTACTTTGACAAAGCTCACCCACCTCCAAGTAGAATCAAGCAAAGACAATTTCTCCTCACAAGGTTCTAAATGGGAGTCCTAATTCCTGCAGCGTTTACCCAAAGAAAATGTATAGCTCTAACCTCTCCTCCCTCTGGCTCAATGTCTTTATTTATAGTGCTGTAAAGAGGTTATTCAGGTCCACCATCAATGGGATAATCCCCCTCTTTGGGTGGGATAGCTCCCTTATTGATGGGATAAGTTCCTCCTTAATAGGGATACATGAACCAACTAGAGGCGCATCCATTTCATCAAACCGACCTCTAGAAAGTTCTAGAAGTAACCACAAGTAACTTTTTTAAGATGAAACTCGCGCATTTTGCCTTTTACAGAAGGACGCACCTGTCCCTTAACATACAGAGCGTCCATGGACGCAACTTTTGTGAACATTGTGAGCGTCCCCGTAGGTAAGGCTAGAGAGAACCTGCGACCCCAGAGATAAACACATTTTTTACAAGACTTTCTCTCTTCTTTGAGTTTGAGATGGATAGCAGAGGCATAAGACTTGCCTAAGAGGGTAGCATGACTGTTGATTTGAGCCATACTAACTGTAAGTAGTCATGGTGACATTTTTTAGTGTAACAGAAGGATGTCTTTCAATACCTAAGATGTAATGTTTAGACAGTTTTATTTCATTGGGCAATGGAGTCTAGAGCTGTGAAATGTTTGAAATGCTTCAGTGGGAATGTTCAGACTGCAGGGCCTATTGGGTATCCCAACAAACAAAATTTAAAGCTTAAGTGATGATGTATGATGATGCATGTTTAGCCAATGGAAAGCAATTAAGAATTCTCCATTAAGCTAATGTTGTGAAAGTGAAATGTATTGCTCAGGAGCAAACTTGAATTCCTGAAACAAGGGTCACTATGAAAGATATATTCTGAAAGTGTAGCAATTAAGAATTACAATTATCAAGATTATAACTAAGGAAAACATTCATTAACAACATAGATTGAGCTCAGGGTATTCCATGAATAAATCCTGAAGGTTATTCTTTTTCTTTGCTGCTAAATACTTAGAACTTAGAAACATTTATGGGTTGTAAAAGATTGAAACACAAAACGAAGAGAGTTACAAAAAACTTATTGTATATGAGATGCACAGGGATCCTGCTAACTTCCACAAACACCATGAACGCATTCAAACAACTCAGAACTTCAGAAATTCCATTACTTCTGTTATTAAACTCTGCAAAGATTACGGCATAGGAAACTTCTTCCAAAGAAATCAACAACAACCCCTGCAAGCTTATGCGAGGGGCACATATATACAAACGGTAATACACAATATCTAAGGCGTTGAGTCATCTGAGAAATAAATGTTTCACCAACTTTGTACAGAACAGCAGATAAAAAGTTATTGCTGCCTTTAATACAACATAAATGCTCATTTCTATCAGTCAGAAGATATTTTGGCCTTTGGAGGCCACTGAGTCGGTTGGAACGATCTGCTTTAAATGCTGGAAAATGCGCTTTTGTGGCTGCTCTGCCGTAACTTCTCGGCTTTGTCACCTGTAGCTGTCCATCTTGACTTGCTGGCCGAAAGTTCTGCTGAGTTGGCTCAGCTTTCATCTTTTCATGCATGCTGATTTTACTAAGTTTTCCTGTGCATGCCAATTTGTATTTTTTGATGAAAAACTTGAAGAATGGCTTCCTGGTCTATAAGATCATCTGTATTGCCTTAGTCCACCATTCCTGTGTGGGCAGTTGATGCCTAAGAATTGCATCCATAGTCTCATCTGCCTCTGTGTATTTATAGAAATTGGGAGGCACTTCAAACAGGTGTTTAATTTCATTCATTATAAAGAATAGATTCTCTACCCTGTTGTAGAGACTTTGTCCTGTAGCTGGCCCTGTTTCCTCTGAGGTGCTGGGCCTTTCAGTGATCTGACTTGTGGCGAATGTATTGACCCTCTTGGCATACTGCTCATGGGTAAGTAGTCTTCCTGCACTGTTCAGTAAGCCAGGGAGACCTCTGTTCTGTAATACCACAAATTTGTCCATAAATCTGTTCACCTCGGTCTGCATGTCTTGGGTCCTTCTCTCTAATGTCTGCACTAATCTTCTTAGTGTAAGGACCCTCTTTATTAACAAAATAGTCTCAATCCTGTTAGAAATTCCCATAGTTGCTAACTGAGCACTTGTTCTATTATTGAGCACATTGATCATCCTGCTAGCAACTTCAGGCATATTGCTTAGAGCTGCCCTTGATCTCTGAATTTCCTTCTGTGCTTTTGCAATGAGCTCCAGCTGCGCATGAATTGTCTCAATATACTGCCATTGGTCAGTAATAGACTGGCCAATATTGGCCCATAGCACTGTCTTGATCTCAGCCACTACTTTATCCAGTTGGAGCTCCTTCTCTAGCTCCTTTATCCTGTCTTTGAGGGCTTTTATTTCCCTGCCCTTTTCTGCCACAGTCTGCTTGGATTTGTCATATCTTTCATTTACCTTGGCTAATTTCTCCCTGGCCTCATTTAAGTCTGTCATTTGTGCTTCCAAGGCCTGAATCTCATTTCTCAGCTTTTGCATGTCCAGGCTTGGGGCCTGCTCTGCTGTTGGTGGTGGTGCCGCCTGTTCTGTTTGTTGAGGAGGAGGAACAGTAGTTGGAGAAGCTTCCTCAAGGTTAATTATTTCAGGAGGAGGCTGGGAGGTCTGACCTTCTTCTTTTTGCTTCAAAGCTGCCTGTAATGTTGCCTGTGCAGCCTCTGATTCTCGCAGCTTTTCTTGAGTCTGGATTAGCTGCTTATATAGAGACACCAGCAAAGCTATGGCATCTTGATCATGCCTCTGCTGGGCAACTTCATCTGTTTGAGGGTGAATTGTGGCTGGAATTTTGATCTTTCTCCTCAAAGTTGCCATGTCTGCATCCCTCAACTTCAATATTTCTTGTATGCCCTTGATATCCTTGGGATCATGCCCAATCTCTATGATTATATCTTCTAAGGACCTAATTCTGTTGTCCTTTGCTTGATAGGATGCTCTCTCCAACTCAAGTTGGGCAGCTGTATTATTAAGGCTATTATCTAGCCTATAATTATCCAATGTCTTGTCTGCCAAGGAGGCATACACCATCTCACCCGTTTGCTTATGTAATTCAATTTTGTCCATCGGGTGGATGTCCTTGGCAAGGACCTCAAGATTGGTCCGTTTATAATCTGCAAGGGACTGGGGCTGTGCTACAGCTGGCAAAAAATGACTCATGATCATTTTGCCTTCACTAACATCATACGCAGACATCAGTCTTTGCTGGTTAGTGGGAGCCATTTTCAACAAATGATTGTATAGTTGTATCTTTATTGGATCATTCCTCCTCTTTATGTCAATGAACTTCTGTTTGATGCTCAGTTCACCTTCTCTCTGCTGGCTTGAGGAACTGACTTCTCCTCCCACTGTTCTGTCCTGTTCCTGTTGAAAGGAACTTGCGGATGCTTCCCTGCTAGGTGGGCCCATGCCCAAAGTCTGTCCCATTGGCATTTCCTCCTCTGAGAAAGGATTCATTCTCTGTCTTTTCTCTCCCTGATTTATGGATGATGTAAGGGGAGTCTCTCTGTCTCTTTCTCTGCTTATATCTTCCTTTTGTGGAGTTTGGAGGATTGATGCTTCAGCTGATGTTTCTTGCCTTGGAGGCACAGTTTGTTGTGGCTGTTGCTCAGTGGATTTTGGGGCTTCCACTGTCTGCTCTTGCTGTACAGGCTGGTCCTATCTTTGTACTTCTTGTTGTTGCTGTTGTTGTTGATGTACTTCCTGCTACTTCACTCCTTCTTACTGTTCCACCTCTTTTTCTGTTTGCTCTTCAGTCATGGGAGGTGGTTGCTCCAGTTCCACCTGTTTTTCTTTGCCTTTGCTGGATGTCTGTTGAGTGTCCATGGTAGCTTGCTGATGTGTTGTTGAAGATGAGGCAGCTGCTCCAAGTTGCCTTTGATATGAGAAGGAAACCTGTCCACAAGTTTCCAAGTCAACCTCTTTTTGAATATTCCTAGCCTCTCTTTCTAGCATATGCTCTCTAGTAATTGTCTCTTCTAGAGTGCCCTCTTTCCAGCTCAAAGAATTGGCATACTTTTCAACATGAGGGAGCCTTACATGTGCATAGTTACCCAATTTGTATTTTATCCTTCTGAGGGAAATAAAATAATTAGGTTCATAAGGTTTCCATTTGAAACTGGTTTGCAATTTGAAGCCCTCTAGGATCATATCTGCCTCCTTCCATCCCTCCTCTCTTTTGTTGTATAGAAAAGGGCCTAGCTGGTTCCTTACCTTCAGCTGCACCTTCTTATTCCTACTTTGGAAATGGAAGCAGTCTGCATTTCCAAACTGTCTGAAGTATTCTAGGGCAAAAAGTCTCATAGGGACATACTTTGGCAACCTATAAGGGTCCAACTCACAGCCATATATTCTGATTACTGTGTGGTGTTGGTAAAAATACCAATCACCAATGCTGTAGGCTTTGGAGAGATGGAGAACTCTTTGCATGTCATCAGTCAACCTTGGAGGAGGGACACCACACAGCAATGCCATAGCTGGGTGAATGAACAGGTCTATGAATTCACAGTATGTGTATGGTGATTTAGAAATATCATGAAAAACTGAAGTCCAAAACACGACTGACCTTGGATTCCCCTGGGCATTATGTTTCTTGAGGGGAATGGAGAAACTGTCTGGTTGATAAAATAAGAACAGATGGTAGATGTATGAGGTGTATCTGAACACCCTTTCCCTTTGTAGATTCATTAGCTGTTCATGGATCTTTTCTGCAATATATGTGGCATAGTCATAGTGTACAGTTGGAGGCTTTCCAGGAGAAAATATGGACAACATTTCCATTATTGTGTCATCAACATCCTCAATTCCCCTGTACCCCAGGACGTAGCTGATCAAATCCACCAGCATTCTGCCCAAGTCATTCAGGTACTGATATCCAATAGGAGGAGTTCTCACAGTTTCAGAGCTTGGTTGTATGAATAACTGATTAATTTTGATGATCTGGGCACTTGACAAATTACTCCCCTTCTTTACTAAGTCCAGCATGGAGAGAGGGGTCAATGGCCTTGCAGTGTGGAAATGCAGCATCTCATTTATGGTTTCTGGGGTGATATGGAACAAGATTGAGCCTGTAGGACTGAGAATAGCTCTTTGGCATGGATCATAGCATTCCTGGCATCTGTGGATCAAGTCTGGAAGGGCATTGACCTGAGGGAGGTTGTAAATGGGCAAATTTGAGTCCCAAATACCTAAAATATCAGCTCCACCAAGGTGTTGGGCTTTCAATTCATTTAGCATGTGAATATTAAACTTAGAACCCATTGGGAACCAGTCTATCATCTGATAATCTACATCTCCCAGGGCTTTCCATTCTAACTCCCTTTGAGGGGCATTCAGAGGCTGGATATTCAGGGCTATTGGTGTTTCCATGGCTAGTAAGGCTTCTGAATTGTATGTAAACTGTTTCGAGTGAGCAGAACAACGCAGAGGAGTTTCTTTATAATGTAAATGTGAATTGTAGGGGACAGAGGGCGAATTGAGCAAACAGCAATTGAAATACCGTTTATAGGACTGATTAAAATAGTAGCAGGACTGACAAGAGCGTTTCTATGGTGAATTTATGTAATTTGAGGTTTCTAGTTCATGACTGCGCGAACTACCTATGAATTCAGGTCAATTTTGTCAAATGCAGGCTTGGCAGAAGGTTTATTGCCTCACCAGTTGGAAATGGGTGCAGGTCACTGGATGCTTTATGGTGATTTCAGTGCTTTACATTC
This sequence comes from Pinus tabuliformis, assembly GCA_031772625.1. Taxonomy (NCBI): domain Eukaryota; kingdom Viridiplantae; phylum Streptophyta; class Pinopsida; order Pinales; family Pinaceae; genus Pinus; species Pinus tabuliformis. Next base: position 129,696,678 of record CM062808.1, on the reverse strand, counting down.
TCTTAAACAGTTTTCTTTTAGAAATATGGATGAAACCAGGTGCAGGGAACAATTTTGAGAAATACCTTGAGAATTGCCGATAACAGTTGCAAATGTAGGTACGACGGAGGCGCCCACGGTTTCAGAGTCGAGTTGTGCAGGTTGGCGCTGATTTGGTCGTGAAATGCATGCAGGAATAACAATAGTTGATTTGGAAAAAAGTGGGAAAAACAAGAATTTTTGGCTAAAATATGGATTTTTGGCATATTGGCGCGTTTTTGGGATGACGTCAGCGCGCGTTTTTGGGATGACGTCAGCATGACGTCATCAGGTGGGGTCAAGGTCGGATGATGTCAGCATGATGTCACCGGGTGATGTGGCAAGCTGTGATTGGTCCACGGGGATAATGAGGTGGCAGACATATCAGCGTAGGGGCGGACAAGAGTGCTGACGCGACAACGGGGTGGCACTGACGTGGGTCTGACGTGGCGATGATGCAGGCATAGCAGAACCGGCGGTAAATCATAGGCAGTAATGGTCTTTTCTCGGACCGCCTTAGATACGGTCGCGGTTTTGTCAGAGGGTGACCCGAGAAATTGTGAGGACGACGCATGGCAGAGGCCTGACGTCACCCTCTGACAGTTTCTCGGGTGCTAATCTTCGGACGTCGAGCTCAACCCAATATGTATATTAGTCGTCCGATCAAAGGCGCCCGATCGGACGGTTGACGGGTCGCTGAATAGCGCGGATGATACGGCAGCGGGGAAGTAATAAAATATTATTTTCTTTTGAAAGGCGTGCCCAGCGGGACTTTGGGTTTCGACGAAATTATATGGTTTTCTTTTTATTTTCAAATGAAAATAATATCGCGCCCATACTTTGGATAAGTTGGAAAAAGTGGGTATTTGTGCGCTTTTTGCAAATGAAGCGGGTTATGGGTAAAAAGGGTTTTTCATAAGGTTTTCTTAGCAAATAAAGGGTTTAATGGGTCAAATGGATTCAGAAGGGGGAAGGGGGGTAAGGCTTAGGTTTCTCAAACTGACCAGATGTCCATTTGATCCCTGACAGAGGACATATGGCTATAATGCCAAGGGGAGGGATATTTATACAATGTTTGGGGTTTATACACCATGGTGTTATAATAGTAGGGAAAGGGTAACATAGGGGAATTATATAATAGAAGTTAGGGATTAATGTGGATGAAAGGGTGGATGAGGGGTGATATCACTAAGTTGATTTGAAAATCACTTAGTTTAGGGAGTAGATCAAAATGAAAAGATTTTTAGACAAGAAATGTGGCTTTTAAAGGAATAAGAACCACCATAAAACCGCAAATTCTTCCATGAATCTCAACTGATGAGGGGATGTTAGTAATGAATGGGAAAGGGGAAAATTGGGAAGTTAGACATGCTTCTTTGTTTTGCTGCAACCTGATGGAGAAGAAGACCTTCTCAATCCATTGATTTTGCTTTGTGAAATAGGTTAGCACACCTTCAATTGTAAGGAATGACACTTCTGCAACCCCATCTGCCTACCCATCTATTTGCCTAGCATTTTTTGTTTCTTCTTGGAGGGTGCACTTAGACTTGCAGACCCTTATTTGCCTTTTCTTTTCTCTGGCTTTTTCCTTTTGATTTTCTATCTAATGCTACCCTTATTGCTTCCAAGGTCCCAGATTAAGCAGTTGGGAGCCTTACTTCTCTACCTAAGCTACTTGTCTGCCAAGATTAAACAGTTTGGACAGACTTCTTTCTTTATTCTACAACTAAAAATTTGAAACATGGCATGATCCAGATTAGGTTGTTGGACCATCCATCAAAATTGAGTCCACATCAAGCTATATACACACCTTGTCTTCTCTTGGAAATATGGGATCTTTGCATCATCAAAGTAGAGAATATTTGGAACTTTCTTTGCCAATCATGAAATATGAAACCTATTGGTATAGGTAGCTAACAAAAGGAAGATTTGATCAAAGGGTTTCCCCATATTGGGGTTTGTCCCTGGCTAGTTACCACATCATGTGTCTCTTGTCTTGGCCTGTTTTCTGTCGATCGTTCAATGTTCTATCTGCACTTTAATTTATGTACATGTGATTGCTAATCTGTGGATAATAATAAGAAAGATAAGTAAAATGCTATAAGCATAGAACATACCATAATATAACATGGTATCAGAGCTGAGGTGAAGACAAATCCCGAGCAAGAGCAAGAGAAATCACCAAAGAGAAGATTGGCAAGGCTATCCTAAAAGAACTATGGGGTCCTCAACACTCTTCCTTTTCGAAGACAAGCTCTATGAGAAAGCTGACTATCACGGATGGAAGATGTCTATCGATCTGACCTTAGAAGATCAAGGAGTATTGGACCATGTGAGAAGCAGAATTGCTGAGCCTCCATCAAATGCATCTACTGCTACTAGGAATAAATGAACCTAAGGGTGGAAGAAAAGGATGATGTTACATTTGCGATAAAGTAGGTCACTATGCAAGGGAGTGCCCTGATAGAAGGGACTCACACCGGGACGATGATCAAATTGCCTCTCATGGAAATCAAAGGAATGGCAAATCCTATAGCAAAGGAAAAAGGAGTGCTGGAAATCAAGGAAGAGGACAACCATTCAAGAAGGCTAGAAATTGTATATGTACCTGACCTCAAAAAGAACTTGGTGTCCAACTCGACGATGGAAGACAAGGGCTACAAAGTGACCTTCAGTGATGGCAAGGTACATGTATGGAAAAACAATGTTAAAGATGCCTTCACTCTTGGGTTTCGAGTTGATTCATTATATCAAGTCGGAGGAATTCTGCTAGGTGTCATCCGAAAAGAAGATCAATATCTTAAGGACTCATAATGGGGATGAATATGAATCTAACGTGTTTCATGAATTTAGTAAAGAGGCTAGCATTAAGAGGGAGACTACGACACCATATACTCCTGAAAAGAATGGTGTGGCGGAAAGGATGAACCGTACAATTGTGGAAGTTGTTTGTTCCATGCTCCATGATCAAAGGCTTTCGAAGTTTTTATGGGCCGAAGCTACAACACCACCATATATATAAAAAACCAATGCCTTTAGTTCCAAAACTCCTAAAGAAATGCTCACCAGTAAGAAACCTGACATATCCCATTTTAGAATTTTTGGAAGCCTTGTATATTTTCATGTGCCGAAAGAGAAAAGGAATAAATTGGGTGTATCTGGAAACAAAGGAATCTTCATGGGCTATGGTGAAAATACTAAGGGCTATAGAATCTATGTAGTTGATCAAATGGAAGTCGTGATTATTCATGATGTCACCTTTGATGAAGATATGGCTCTCAGCAAGGTGAACAATCTTCCTACAGTGAGAAGCTCTCAAGAAGCTGACACCAAGGAACTGAAAGAAAAAGAGTATGATGAGATATTTGCACATGTTACCAGATATACTAACATCCACTCAATCATAGCCCTTGCGATTTTACAAGGATGGAACCTACATCAGATGGATGTCAAGACCGCGTTCTTGCATGGTTCGATCAAAGAAGAGGTCTATGTGGAGCAACCTAAAGGATTTGAGATTTATGATTGAAAATCTCATGTATGCAGGTTAAAGAAGGGCCTCTATGAGTTGAAGGAAGCACCCCGAGCATGGTATGAGAGGATTGACAGCTACTTGATGAAGCTGGGATTCAGTAGGAGTGAAGCCAACCCTAACCTCTAGTTTAAGGTTGAAGATGACAAACCTCTCATACTGGTGTTATATGTTGACGACCTCTTTCTAACATGTGCATACCCTATCATTCACAAATGTAAGAGGGAGTTAGCTTCTGAATTTGAAATGAAGTGTTGGAGAGGCAAATCCCCTCTACGGATAGAGGCGATCCCTACTAGCCCAGAGTGGGTCTAGCAACAATCAGTCAATGCTACTATGCAAGTTCCTAATTGCAATTAAAAGGTAGGCAAAGAACACCTACTTGGATTCCAGCGCTGTTGTTTGATGAAGAGATGCCACCTTCGCTCCTCCGCTCTGGCTGGTCACGATCTTCTGCGATTTCCGCGAATAGATACCTGCACACACGAAGAGGAAACAAACACAAGCGTGAAATCTAATAAAAGCAACTATACATCAGTCAGAAAGGATGTAATTCACATTAACCATTGCATAGACAAATGAGAATGGAACAATAATAGTAGTCATCTATTATTAATCAAGCAGAGAAGAGTACAACCAAATGTTCTGACGTCGGTATCCTTCTCAGGAGGGGCCAGTCAGCAAGTGTCTCAAGCATTCACCTTTGGAAATGATTCTCCCAAGACAAGAAACTCTCTCTCTCACACAAGCAACACAAAACAACCTTCCCTAAGCTATCAAGCACTTCCACACTTATCACACCAACTACCTATAGTAGCAGCAATCTGAGCATTATAAGCTCCACACAATCCAAGCTATTCCAAATTAGCTGCTCATGGTAATGGTAGAGGTTTATATAGGAGAAGGATTCTCCTTGAATGGTGGAAGGATGAGCTTATCTTCAAGGGAATTAGTTGCAAAGGGTCGAACAGACATGCCATAGAAGGGAGGCGACACTCACAAGGCTAACAACCAGAACTGGAATCATCTGGAAGGTTGGCTATTAAAATGAATTCGCCCAAACTAGATCAGCGCGGGTCCATAACTGCACTGGAGCGCTGACATCATAGCTGAATAACAAAGAAGGCCATGTCAGCGCGATCAGATATGAATAACAGATGCGCTGGCTCATGAAATTCGATCAGCGCGAAAAACAGGTGTACTTCTGCGCTGGCAGCGCATTTGGTCTGTTATGGAGTGCCCATCAGCGCGGTTATTTGGACAAAAGTAGCGCTGATAGCAAAAACTTTGGCAAAGTGGGTTATTTGGCCAATTCAGAGAGCATGGGCTTGATTATTTGGAAACCCAGACACAGTAGAGAGACTGACACGAAGACAGTGACAAATTACTGCGTAACAGATTGCCCCCTAAAGCGTGAGACCCGAGAGAGTGGGAGGGGTGAAATGATTTACAAAACTTGCCGAACTGGAACACCACCAAGAAGGACCGAATATCTCTGATAATCAAGTACATGTAGTCATGGGCACAACCATCCGAAAGACATGCGAAAAGGTCTGTGGAATGGACGCAGCCACCCAGCTAAAGAGACCAGAATAATGATAAGGTATGGTCACAGCCATCCATGAAGACTCAGGTATGGGCGCAGCCATCCATCAATGAGTCATGTAATGATCATCCACAAAATCGAAACCTGGACCATAACAGACAGAGATCCAGGGTCTTGCGCTCCGTCCCGACCCAAACAAAGTACAAGTCCAAGCATGTGAATACATGAGCTGAAGTCGAACATGCATGGACATCATCTGATTACCAGTCAATGATGAGAACTGTTAACTGACGTGAGAGGTACCACCAATAATGACAATGGTCCCCAAGGTACTATAGGCACAATCTGCAGCGTGTGAATCAATGAGCTGGTGTCAAACACCCGCAGAATCATTCGATCGGAGGCCAATGATGAAAAACTCGCGTCGAACACGAAGAACCTGCCATTGAGGCATGCAGGCTCTAAGGCACCTGAAGGGAGTCTCTAAGTCACCTTCCTGGATAATGAGCTGAAGTAGACAGGAAGTGACCTTGATCGAAGGTGGGCCATAATGTTTCCCACATCATTGACACGAGACAGAGGTAAAATGATTTGTGTGAGATATAAGGGAAGGTTGTACTAATGCAGAGGTCAACTTCTCTTGAACATATCGGCGGCACGATAGTGGATTTGGCAGTATTTGACATCAAATGAGCAGAGGGTATGATGGCGACGGCGATGAGCAAATGAGAGGTCAAATAGGATAACCTGCACCCACGGAGGTCAGTTGTGAAACAAAATGAGAAATGCCCACCCGACACGAATGCAGACCAGTGCCATGTTCAAGAGCGACATACTGCCGACACGACAATTATTAAAGTTCCATTTTCCCCACCATTTCTGGCAGGTACCCCGATTATTTTTGGGTGACAATCTTGACGGGGATAGCATATGCTTGGAAAGTGTCATTTCGACGGTGTCCGATGTCATTAAGTTTTAACGAGCCTGACAAAGGAAGAACTCGGCGTCTTTTCCTGTTTAGAGAGTCTGAAAAGACAACGGAAAAGAAAACTCCAGGGGGGTCCTTTTTCGTAAATTTGTGTCTCTCGAGTGCGAAAAAGTATAAAACAATTCTCGAACGAACCGCCCGACCATTACGATCGAGGAGTACTTTTCGTAAGTAGTGACTTCGACCCGAAAAAGTAGAAAAGCGGTCAGAAGTACGTCGTTTTGGAGCCAATAACGAGTTCGAAACGACAAGAACCTGTTGGGGGGGAAAGTATCTAATGCAGAATGCCTCTATCCCACTCTAAGGGTGATAGTACCTCAGCAAAAACTGAATGTAAAGCTATTCAAGAATTCTTATTTATGAGATGAGAGAGGGAAGAAAAGGATGATCTACTAACCGTTATCTTGCGCTAATAGTCGATCCAGTCTTCACTCTTTGCTGCTTGCTCCTAGCTCCTTGCCCTTTCACCGGCCCAGCTACACACAGATCCTGTAAAAGCATAAGAAAAGGAAACTACAAGAAGCATGCATCCATAATCGATCTAAGGATTAGCATAAACCAAATATACAAGCATCAATTCATCATCAAGATACATGCATATAGAAGAACCTCAAATACTTTATTGATAATAGAAGTAAAGTTCTGAGAGAGTTACAACCACAGTAGGCCCAATCCAACAACACCTCCCAGCTGAAAGAAATCTCCTCTTCACCTCCTTCAAGCAAAACACCCAATAGCTCTATACTCAAACCAATAGCACTTCCTTACTTGCACAAAATTCCAGCCTCCCTAGACCTCATGAGAGAGATCTATATATAGGGTTTTGGAGAAAAGATGAGTCATCTTGAGACTGGCATGAAGATGACTAGTGTCCTCTCCCACTTTAGTTAATCTTCAATTCTTGAGTCCACTTGGAGATTCTTGCTTCCACTTGGAGATCAAGACCCTCTTACTCATCACAGGGCGAATTCCTTGAACCAAGTGTTAGTTTGGAAGCTTCCTGGGCAGTTGACACCTTGCAGAATGACTGTGCCACTTGGCCAATCTCGCCCAGCGCAGGTAGCCTTCATTAGTTTTGACCTTCAGCGCAGGTACAGAGAGGAGCAGTTGACATTCAGCGCAGATGCTCAGTGGAGCAGCTGACATGATCCAGAAATAGCCTGTTTTTGAGTGTTTTTAGGTGGAGAACTGATTTTCAGTGTTGTGGTTTGCAGACCTTGTTCCTCTAAGGGTAAGAACAACATGTTTAGGGACTTTGGATCCCTCAGATTATTGACATTTCATGCTCCATGCTGTTAGGCACAAAAATGTCTATAACAGTTGCCCCCTAAAGTATGAGGTCGTTTATCGGGTGAAATGCTTTATCAGGAGGGTCCGAAGTTCATTCAATCGCTGAGAGGTGCCCTGCAATAAAATACAATACAATACATTATTTTTCATTCTGCTTTCATGATCTAGCTGAGGTGGGCATTCCCATGCTCAGCTTTATAAATTCATTTTGGTACATGTAACAGACGACCGTCTGATGATAGACTGATAATTCTCTGCTGAAATTATCATCCTTTGAGTAGGATGATCATCTGCTGCAATAATGTACATATCAAATGTCTTTATATTTCCTGAATATATATCGCAGCCCGGATGGATGAAACTAGATCCGGGGTCTTCAATCTCGTTCGATCTTCACTCTAAGTACAAGTCGATCCATGTGAGAATTGCGCTGAAGTCGAACATGGAAAGACATCGCTTGATTACCGGTCAATAATGTAAACCGTTAACAAGCGCGAGAGGAATCACCAATAATGACAATGACCCTCAAGGTACTGCAGTACAATTCACGTGGTGTGAATAAAGGACTTGGCGTCGAACACCACGCAAAATCTTCTGGTCGAAGGTCATTGATGTATACCTGTCGCCGGAAGTGAGAAACTTGCCATTGAGGCATGCAAGCTTCAAAGTACTAGGGGGGTGTTCCTAGATCAACTTCTTGGATAATGAGCTGAAGTCGACAAGAAGCGATCCGTCAAAGGAGGGCCTTAATGAATCCCACATCAGTGACACGGAATGGAGCTAATGACTTTAGTGGAGGTGAAAACAACCTGTGAGATATGATTCAGGGTGGCGATCATGGGTGGATGAAGGATAATGTATGGCAGTGGATGGGACACGGTTGACTCTTTCTGAACACATCTCTTGAACATATAACGACACTAATGTGATGGATCGGTAGCATTACCCCAAATACGAATGGTTTGGCGAGGACCATGGTGATGAGACCGGTGAATGAAAAAACCCAACCCGATGTGGTATGGAGGACAAAGTGTCATGTTCAAGAGCGAATTGCTACCATTAAAGCTTTGAGGTTCTCCCAATTTTTCCCCAGTCATTTCTGACCAGTACCTCTTTATTTTTGTCAAGCTTGAGGAGGATAACATATGCCTGTTCTATAACCTGCCCTTCGGGCAAGCCTATCGCTATGTTTTAACGAGCCTAGCGATAGGGAAACTCGTTCTCGTCTAAAGACAAGTTTTTCGCTATTTAATCATTTTAACAAGTCTAGCGACAAAGACAACTCGGTCCTTTTCATTTTTAGAGAGTCTGAAAAGGTACAGAAAGTTAACTCCAAAATTCATTTTTCGTCATCTAATCCCTTAAGTCCGAAAAAGTATAAAACAATACAAAAGGGATGAATTTTCGATAACTTTAACGAGCCGAATAAAACAAGCGCTCGACCTTTTTGTGCAATAATCCCTCAGGTCCAAAAAGATTAAAATCTAGAGGAGGGATAGCTCTTCCGGTCCTTTTAACGAGCTGGAAGGCCAAAACTCGACAAACTTTTCATGTTTTACGAGTCAATTGAAAAGAGCTCAAAGAAGACTCGTCTTTTGAGGAACGAGTGATAAACAGGGATAGCAGTAGATTCCAGGTACAGGTTGGAATTTTCCAATCACGGCAGTGTCACAAGGATGGCTAAGTGAAATCACTCTTCGCAGCTGTTCCTCAAAATGGGTAAGCAATCATATGGGGGTGAACGATCGGCCAAATGGAATGGAGGTGGCGGGTGCAAACACAACCAAGGCTTTTATGGCTAATAAATTTACGATCACAATGGTTATTTACCGGAATAGGTTCTTTTTTTAGATAAAAATGAGCTTAAACTCTGGAGGAAACATTGCTCACTGCTTTTATTTATTTTTTAACGAGCATGAAGACCGCGTTAAAACTGCTCGGATCTTGCGTTTATTTTTTAACGAGCATGAACTTTATGCTAAAACTGCTCGATTATACCAGTCATAAGATAAGAATGTCTCCTGAAAGATTCCATTTTTTATAGAGCTTGCGCCTTACCAAAGCTATGCTCCCTCTCATCCTTTCTTTATGCAAGTTCGGAAACGGCTAATCCTACGAGTTTAAAGGGTTAGACCTACAGGTTTAAAGGGAGGACCTAAAAATTTAAAAAAATAAATAGTCGTCCCTTGCTTGCATTCCAAAAGGTTGCATGCCCCCAGGTATAAAGTACAATTTCAAGGCTGCCCCTACTTATCCGATAAAACATTTGTTTTAAGGGTGAGGCTTGCCTCTTTCTGGTTACCCAAAGATTGTTTTGTTAACACCATCAAACGAAAACATTCCTTGGCACTGTCTCCCACAGTAGACAATGGTGAATGACCTTTGTCAAACAAGTAACCTTAACAAAAGAATCCTATTCTAGAACAACCCCTCTTCCATCCACGGATGGGGTACGGACTAGTCATATTCTCTCGCGGAAATTCTACCTTATACCCAGGGTTTCCTCTGCCCGAAGCAGACCAGGATGCATGCCCCCTGGGTTCCAGTCCTATCTTTCCGAATCACTCGCATTCATCGGGAAGGAGGACTGGGGGTAGAGACATTTATTGAGTAAATAGACCATTGAGGATTGGTATTTGACTATTTGCGATGCGTGATCTTGGAAATGAAAGTTGGTCTACGAGCTTGACCACCCTTCCTTCGTGTGGAAAACACATTACTCTAAAGAGTGAGGAGATTATAGCTTCCATGCAATATATATAGTCACGTCGACTGGTTCCTTTATCAAAGCCCGAGAGATTTCTTATCTTAGGCAAAAGCGCCGGGGAACCCAGTGCTTTCCAAGCAACAGAGGAAAGGATACTCACAGATGCCCCTTCATCAATGATAGTTCCAGCCATCACCATTCTATAAATTTGGACTATGATTCTGAATGGTATACTGGCTGGTAACCGGGGTCTGCCCAGTTGGTTCCAATCAAAGGACACAACCAGGTTGCTTGGTGGTGGGACCGAATACACGGCCGGATACGATCCTGACGATGTTCCTTCCTGCGATAAAGGAATGGGAGCATTGCCCTGATGCTCATCAGAATCTGTGTTGATGAAAAGAATCTGGATGGTGTCATCCTTATTCTCTTCCGTGAGGGTGTGATTTGAAGATGAATCTTCAGTGACGGTGTCATTTGAGGATGAAACCTCTGAAGGAAGAACCGGGTCAATTGCCGTATCGACCTTTAGACTTTCGTCTGGTCTGGATTCAGTAGGTTCATTTTCAATGACTGACGCTTCAGTTGACCACTTGAGCGGGCCAGCTATGTTTTCAACCAACGAAGGACTTGGCACGAGCTTTTTGTATCCAGGAGGAAGTTTCAACGGTGAAACCGGACGATCTTCCAAAACTCTCTTCGCTTCGTCTAAGAAGGGACAACGGTGGATGGCGTGATCGCCTTCACACAGTCTACAGGGGGATTTTGCTCCCCCCTTTTGTCTTGATCCTTCACTTTTGCTGGTTGACGGTAAGCACTCAACCTGGCTATCAGAGGTTGAAGCTCCCGAATTGTGCAATCGAGGGGACCAGTCCCTTAGTATCCGGGGAATACAGGGACAATCTCTATGGAAATGGTCTCCTCTACATACGACACATGGCGATTTAGGCCCGGTTTGTGCTGTGAGTGGGTTTTTGTTAGATGTCTTTTGCTTGCCCCCAGTTGCCTTAGGCTCCTTCTTCTTCCTCTCTCTCTTCTTCTTTTCCTTCTTCTCCGTGGGAGCTTGGCTTTTGCCGGCTCCACCTTTTGAAGATGAAGGATTGGAGGAAGGGTTAGAGGAAGTAGAAGGCTGGTGGGAGGCTCTAGACTCATCTAACTGTTGATTCGACTGCTCAGGAACCATGGTGTTTTGAACTACACTAGTTGAGAAAAGCCAAATAGGCAGGCCAATTGTCAGTCCTGGAAGCGACAATGTGGTCATGTGGGGCGCACCAACTTCTCCCCAAGAGGAGAAAGGACCAGGATTTCCATCATGTGGAGTTCCTTGGTTGGGGCGTTGTTGTGGGGAAAAGTATCCGATGCGGATGACCCTATCCCTACTCTAAAGGTGACAGTCTTTAGCAACAACTGAAAGTAAAGCTTTGATGTTTTCCTTTATGAAAGTACAGAGAGAAGGAAGAAAAGATTAACCAACCTGGTGTCTTTCGCTTAGTCGATCCTTGTCCTCTCTCTTTGTCTCTTGTTCCCAGCTCTTTGCTCTCTTTGCCGGTCCAGCTACACACAGATCCTGCACAAAACAAGAGAGGAAACTACAAGATACAAGTACTCATAACTGATGCATGGATTAGAGTGAATCAAATATACATGTAAATACAATACATCAATGCAATACAAGTATATAGGAGAACATGCAAAACTTTATTGATAGAAGTAACAGGGTTCTGAGAAGGTTACAACCAATGATGGCTGCAATCCAGCAGCACCTCCCCAGCAGCAAGAACTCTCCTCTTCACCTCTAGTAAAACAATCACCCAATAGCTCTAACTGTAAACCAACAGCACCTCCTTGCTTTACACAAAATTCCAGCCTCCTTAGACCTCATAGAAGAGCTCTATATATAGGAGAGAAGAAGAGAGGATGAGTCAGCTTGAGGCTGGCATAGAGCTGACTAGTGTCCTCTCCCTCTTCAATTAAACTTCAGTTCTTGAGTCCACTTGGAGATCCTTGCTTACACATGGAGATCAAGTACCTCTTACTCATCACAGGGCGAATCTCTTGAACCAAGTGTCAGTTTGGAAGCTTCCTGGGCAATTGACACCTTGCAGAATGACTGTGCCACTTGGCCAATCTCGCCCAGCGCAGGTAGCCTTCATTAGATTTGAATTTCAGCGCAGGTACAAGGAGGAGCAGTTGCATTCCAGCGCAGATGCTCAGTGGAGCAGCTGACATGATCCAAAAATAGCCCGTTTCTGAGTGTTTTCAGGTGGAGAACTGATGGGAAGTGCTGTGGTTTGCTGACCTTGTTCTTCTAGGGGTAAGAACAACATGTTTAGGGACTGAGGATCCCTGTAATTATCGACATTTCATGCTCCATGATGCGAGGCACAAAAATTTCTATAACAGTTGCCCCCTAAAGTATGAGGCCGTTTATCGGGTGAAATGCTTTATCTAGAGGGTCCGAAGTTCATTCCAGTGCTGAGGAGGTGCCCTGTAATACAATACAATACAATACATTATTTTTCATTCCATTTTCATGATCTAGCTGAGGCGGGCATTCCCATGCTCAGCTTTTATAAATACATTTTGGTACATATGACAGACGATCGTCTGAAGGTAGACTGATAATTTTCTGCTGAAATTATCATCCTTTGAATAGGATGATCATCTGCTGCAATGATGTACATGGCAAATGCTTTTATATTTCCTGAATATATATCGCAGCCCGGATGGATGAAACTAGATCCGGGGTCTTCAAACTCGTTCGATCTTCACTCTAAGTACAAGTCGATCCATGTGAGAATTTCGTTGAAGTCGAACATGGAAAGACATCGCTTGATTACCGGTCAATAATGAAAACCGTTAACAAGCGCGAGAGGAATCACCAATAATGACGATGACCCTCAAGGTACTGCAGTACAATTCACGTGGCGTGAATAAAGGACTTGGCGTCGAACGCCACGCAAAATCTTCTGGTCGAAGGTCATTGATGTATACCTGTCGCCGGAAGTGAGAAACTTGCCATTGAGGCATGCAAGCTTCAAAGTACTGATGGGGGTGTTCCTAGATCAACTTCTTGGATAATGAGCTGAAGTCGACAAGAAGCGATCCATCAAAGGAGGGCCTTAATGAATCCCACATCAATGACACGGAATGGAGCTAATGACTTTAGTGGAGGTGAAAACAAACTGTGACATATGATTTAGGGTGGCGATCATGAATGGATGAAGGATAATGTATGGCAGTGGATGGGACACGATTGACACTTTCAAAATGACCCCTCTTGAACATATAACGACACTGATGCGATGGATCGGTAGCATTACCCCAAATGTGGATGGTTTGGCGAGGACCATGGCGATGAGACCGGTGAATGAAACAACCCAACCCGATGTGGTACGGAGGAAAAGTGTCATGTTCAAGAGTGACTTGCTACCATTAAACTTTGATGTTCTCCCAATTTTTCCCCAGTCATTTCTGACCAGTACCTCTTTATTTTTGTCAAGCTTGAGGAGGATAACATATGCTTGTTCTATAACCTGCCCTTCGGGCAAGCCCATCGCTATGATTTAACGAGCCTAGCGATAGGGAAACTCGTTCTCGTCTAAAGACAAGTTTGTCGCTATTTAATCATTTTAACGAGTCTAACGACAAGGAAAACTCGGTCCTTTTCATTTTTAGAGAGTCTAAAAAGGTACAGAAAGTTAACTCCATAATTCCTTTTTCGTCAGCTAATCCCTTAAGTCCGAAAAAGTATAAAACAATACAGAAGGGATGGTTGTTCGGTACTTTTAACGAGCCGAACAAGACAAGCGCTCGATCCTTTTGTGCAATAATCCCTCAGATCCAAAAAGATTAAAATTTAGAGGAGGGATAGCGTTCTGGTCATTTAACGAGCTGGAAGGCCAAAACTCGGCAAACTTTTCATTTTTTACGAGTCAGTGAAAAGAGCTCAAAGAAGACTCGTCTTTTGAGGAACGAGTGATAAACAGGGATAGCAGCAGATTCCAGGTACAGGTTGGAATTTTCCAATCACGGCAGTGTCACAAGGATGGCTAGGTGAAATCACTCTTCGCAGCTGTTTCTCAAAAGAGGTAAACACACAAATGGAAGTGAATGATCGGCCAAATGAACAGTGGAGGTGATGGATGAAAACACGATCAAGGTTCTTATGGCTAATGAATTTACGATCTCAAAAGGTTATTTACCGGTTCATTTTTTCCATGAGCTTGAACTCTGGGGGAAACTTTTGCTCACACTTTTCTATTTTTTAACGAGCATAAATTCAGTCATAAAACTGCTCGAATTTTGCGTTTATTTTTTAACGAGCATGAACTATATGCTAAAACTGCTCGATATACCAGTCATAATAAGAACGCCTCCTATGAGATAACTATTTTTTAAGGAGCTTTATCTCACAAAGCTATGCTCCAATTTTGGCAAATTTTACTTTTGCCCCACAGGCTTTCTTCATGCAAGGTCGGAAACGGCTAATCCTACGAGTTTAACGGGTTAGACCTACAGGTTTAAAGGGAGGACCTAAAAATTTAAAAAATAAATAGTCGTCCCTTGCTTGCATTCCAAAAGTTTGCATGCCCCCAGGTATAGGATAGAATTTCGAGGCTGCCCCTTTATCAACGAGGTTTGCCTCTTTCTTATTATCCAAAGAGGGTTCTATTTGCTGCCGCAAATCAATCTCTTTCTTCGGCGGTGTCTATCATTGGGTTGTCCAAAGATGGTTACCCTCTGTCACAACAATATAGTCTCCTACTTTGTAGGCTGCCCCTGCTTATCCTTCAAAACATATGTTTCGATGGGCGAGGCTTGAATTCAAAGATGGTTACTATTCGTCGCGATAAGGGAATTCCTACTTGGGCATTGCCCACTTTTTTAGACAAAGGTGAATGACTCTTGTCAAACACATAATTTTAACAAAAGATTATTATTCCAGAACAACCCCACTTCCTTCCACGGACGGGGTACGGACTAGTCATATTCTTCTGCGGAAATTCTTCCTTATACCCGGGGTTTCTTCTGCCCGAAGCAGACCAGGGTGCATACACCCTGGGTCCTAGTCTTTCTTTCCGAATCACTCACATTCATCGGGAAGGAGGACTGGGGGCGGAGGCGTATCTTGAGTGAACAGACCATTTAGGATTGGTATTTGACTATTTGCTATGCGAGATCCCAGAAATGAAAGTTGGTCTACAAGCTTGACCATCCTTCCTTCGTGTGGAAAACACATTACTCTAAAGAGTGAGGAGACTATCGCTCCCATGCAATAAATATAGTCGCGTCCGAGGAGTAGGTTATAATCCAAGGGTCCTTGGACGACCAACACGTTCATCCTGACGGTCTTCCCCTTCAATGTAACAGGTACATTGGGGAGGATCCCTAATGGTCGACTGGTTCCTTTATCAAAACCTGAGAGATTTCTCAACTCAGGTAAAAGCGCTGGGGAACCCAGTGCTTTCCAAGCAATAGAGGAAAGGATACTCACAGACGCCCCTTCATCAATGATAGTACCAGCCATAATCATTCTATAGATCTGGACAATGATTCTGAATGGTATACTGGCTGGTAACCGGGGTCTGCCTAGTTGATTCCAATCAAAGGATACAACCAGGTTGCTTGGCGGTGGGACCGAATATACGGCCGGATATGACTCTGATGATGTTCCTTCCTGCGATAAAGGAATGGGCGCATTGCCCTGACGCTCATCGGAGTCGGTGCTGATGAAAAGAACCTGGATGGTGTCATCCTTATTCTCTTCAGCGAGGGTGTCGCATGAAGATGACTCTTCGGCGACGGTGTCATTTGAAGACGGGTCTTCAATGACGGAGTCATTGGACGATGAAACCCCTGAAGGAAGAACCGGGTCAACTGCCGTTTCGACCTTTAGACTTTCGTCTGGTCTAGATTCAGTAGGTTCATTCTCAATGACCGACACTTCAGCTGACCACTTGAGCGGGTCAACTGGATTTTCAACTATCGAGGGATTAGGCGCGAGTTTTCGGTATCCAGGAGGAAGTTGCAACGGTGAAACCGGGCGATCTTCCAAAACTCTCTTTGCCTCATCTAAGAATGGACATTTGTGGATGGCATGATTGCCTTCACACAATAGACAGGGTGATCTTGGTCCCCTTCTTCGTCCTTCACTCTCGCTAGTTGACGGAATGCAATCAACATGACAACCAGAGGTTGATGCTACCAGATTGTGCAACCTCGGGGACCAGTCCCTTAGTATCCGGGGAATACAAGGACAATCACAATGGAAGTGGATCCCTTTGCAAATGACACATGGCGATTTAGGCCCGGTCGGTGCAGTGTGTGGGTTTTTGTCAGCTTTCTTCTGCTTGCCCCCAGTCGCCTTCGCCAGAGGCTCCTTCTGCTTCTTTTCTCTCTTCTTCTTTTCCTTCTTCTCCTTGGGAGGCTGACTTTTGCCAGCTCTACCTTGCGAAGATGAAGGATCAGAGGAAGTATCATAAGAAGTGGAAGGCTAGTGGGTAGTTCTAGATTGTTCTGACTGTTGATTCGACTGCTCAGGATTAGTGGCGATCTGGACTACATTAGTTGAAAAGAGCCATACAGGGAGGCCGATTGTCAATCCTGGAAGTGACAATGTAGCCATATGAGGTGCACCAACATCTCCCCAAGAGGAGAAGGGATTTGGACTTCCGCCAAGGTTACTTCCTTGGTTGGTGGGCTCCATACTTTTCAACTGAAAGATCAACGTGGGAATAACAGGTGATTATGTTCCGCTTAAAATAAATTTTATTAACGACGCTTTTAGACACAAACTTGCTTTTTCATGTTTTAAGAGTCGAGAAAAAGCTAAAGATGACTCTAGTCGCCTTCGATATATTAACGAGCCCGAAGTGACAAATGCTCGGTTGGACTTTTTCAGTTATAGAGTTTGAAAAAGGCCAAAAGAAACTGCTCTGGAGATCTAGGCAGAGGGTGTGCCAAACCTTTCGCGAAACCACAGAATACGTTTTACGGTACGGGTGGTCGATCTTCGTGAATGCTGTGTTCACTGCATCGCGATCAGTAGGGCGGCCGACACGGTTTCCTAAGGATAAAGGATAAAAGCCTATAGGGGTCTCCCAATATACGCGACGGTACGCGGGAGCTCAAGTCCGTGTTAGTGCCACCGACTCTCAGGAGGAATCACCCACCTTCGTAGAGATCGACAGTCACTATGTTTAACGACGCCGGAACACGTCTCTACCTAGACCTCTAGATGTTTGCGTTAAATTCCAAAGCGTTGTTATGTAAATTGAGTTTATTTTAATGTTGATCTTTCTTAACAGTTTGCCTTTCAGGTTCGCCACGAGATGTATATATACAACTTCCTATATGCAATCTAAGAATGAGAAGCAAATCTTTTCAATCTTTCAACTTTGAAAACCTTAATCTACTGAGGGAAAAGAAAGACACAACTTTTTCCACAGATCATAGAACACACACTAAAATGCACATTTTCCTAAATCGTCAAGCACACAGTCAAATGCAAAATGCACAATGCATGTATTTCTTTTCGTTATCCTTAATGTTGATGTAGACAAAAGGAAACTGTTGTATAATTTTGAATCTAATTTCAAGTAGAAATAAACAAGCTTGTCCAAAATCAAGAAGACACCTTATGATCGACTTGTTTAAACACAGGAAATGTATAGATTCAAACCATGAAATGAAGAGCAAACAAACTCAAACAGCCATGAACAGTAATAAAACTAGCTCATAAGATCACAAAGACACTTTTACAGTTCAGGATCTAAGAGGTCACAGCTATACTGGTTCGCTTTTCACAATGGGAAACTGTAACTGAAACAAGAAATACTGAAAGAACATTCACAGTTTCATCACACAACTGAGGCGGAATAATGTCAAGGAGAAGTGGTTTACAGCAAGTACAATGACCAGCAAGCAATCAGCAAAAATCAGTGAAAACAAGGCCAAGACACAAAGGGAAAGCTGAGCAAGATAATGGCTAACTGGACCAGCGCAGGTTCTAGTCTGCCAGTTTGACTCTCAGCGCAGTTCCAGAAGGGAGCACCTGCGCTGTAATGCAGACTGCCTGTGGATAGCCTGCACTGACACACGAGAGTTGCGTCTACAAAGAATTCTGGGTCATAAAAAGCTCAAAAATGCATTGTTTTTGCTGAAATAAAAAGCTATAGGTCAAGTACAGGCTAAGGGATGATCAAGAGGATGAAGAGCTATCACAAAGAGTAAAGAGTCTTTTGTAGATTAGCTCTTTAAATCTTGAATTTGCTCAGCAAATGAGCAAGAGTAGCAGTCCCTCTACTTCGCTTTTGATATAGTCAAAAGCTTTTCGATTTGGTACTCTTTTCTTCAAGAAATGAATAGCAAAATACTACAAACACCAACAAGATACTAGGTTCCCCAGTGGAGTCGCCAGTTTGTTGTGGGGAAAAGTATCCGATGTGGATGACCCTATCCCTACTCTAAAGGTGACAGTCTTTAGCAACAACTGAAAGTAAAGCTTTGATGTTTTCCTTTATGAAAGTACAGAGAGAAGGAAGAAAAGATTAACCAACCTGGTGTCTTTCGCTTAGTCGATCCTTGTCCTCTCTCTTTGTCTCTTGTTCCCAGCTCTTTGCTCTCTTTGCCGGTCCAGCTACACACAGATCCTGCACAAAACAAGAGAGGAAACTACAAGATACAAGTACTCATAACTGATGCATGGATTAGAGTGAATCAAATATACATGTAAATACAATACATCAATGCAATACAAGTATATAGGAGAACATGCAAAACTTTATTGATAGAAGTAACAGGGTTCTAAGAAGGTTACAACCAATGATGGCTCCAATCCAGCAGCACCTCCCCAGCAGCAAGAACTCTCCTCTTCACCTCTAGTAAAACAATCACCCAATAGCTCTAACTGTAAACCAACAGCACCTCCTTGCTTTACACAAAATTCCAGCCTCCTTAGACCTCATAGAAGAGCTCTATATATAGGAGAGAAGAAGAGAGGATGAGTCAGCTTGAGGCTGGCATAGAGCTGACTAGTGTCCTCTCCCTCTTCAGTTAAACTTCAGTTCTTCAGTCCACTTGGAGATCCTTGCTTACACATGGAGATCAAGTACCTCTTACTCATCACAGGGCGAATCTCTTGAACCAAGTGTCAGTTTGGAAGCTTCCTGGGCAATTGACACCTTGCAGAATGACTGTGCCACTTGGCCAATCTCGCCCAGCGCAGGTAGCCTTCATTAGATTTGAATTTCAGCGCAGGTACAAGGAGGAGCAGTTGCATTCCAGCGCAGATGCTCAGTGGAGCAGCTGACATGATCCAAAAATAGCCCGTTTCTGAGTGTTTTCAGGTGGAGAACTGATGGGAAGTGCTGTGGTTTGCTGACCTTGTTCTTCTAGGGGTAAGAACAACATGTTTAGGGACTGAGGATCCCTGTAATTATCGACATTTCATGCTCCATGATGCGAGGCACAAAAATGTCTATAACAGGCGTTCCATGTTCTCAACTTAAAGATCAACGCGGGAATAGGAGGTGATTATGTTCCGTTTAAAATAAATTTTATAACGACGCTTAGAAACAACTTGCTTTTTCACTTTTTAAGAGTCGAGAAAAAGCTAAAGATGACTCTAGTCTCCTTCGATGTTTTAACGAGCCCGAAGTGACAAATGCTCAGATGGACTTTTTCAGTTATAGAGTTTGAAAAATGCCAAAAGAAACTGCTCTGGAGTTCTAGGCAGAGGGTGTGCCAAACCTTTCGCAAAACCACAGAATACGTTTTACGGTACGAGTGGTCGATCTTCGTGAATGCTGTGTTCACTGCATTGCGATCAGTAGGGCGGCCGACACGGTTTCCTATGGATAAAGTCTTTGATCCTATAGGGGTCTCCCAATATATACGCGACGGTACGTGGGAGCACAAGTCCGTATTGATACTTATCGCTTCACTGTGGAGGAATCACCCAACCACTCAACGCTAAGATATCACGTTTAACGACGCCGGGACACGTCTCTAGCTTAGACCTCTAGATGTTTGCATTATGTTTCAATGCGTTGTTATGTAAATTCAATTTATTTTAAGGTTGATCTTGTTTAGCAGTTTGCCTTTATGGATCACCACGAGATGTATAGAAACACTCCTGAATGCAATCTAAGATGATAAGCAAGCTTTTCAATCTTTCAACTTTGAAAACCGTAACTACTGAGGGAGAAGGAAGATAACACCTTTTCACAGAGATCATAGAGCACACACTAATGCACTTCCCTAAATCAACATGCAAACTGTCATAATGCACATGCACAATGCAAGTATTTCTTTTCTCTTTCTTAATGTTGATGAAATGCAAAAAGAAAGCTTGTTGTATAACTTTGAATTCAATTTCAAGTGAAAGCAAACAAGTTTGTCCAAAATCGAAAGACACCTTACGATTCACTTGTTTCGACACTTAGAAATATATAAATCCAAACCATATAACGAAAGCGACAAACTCAATCAGCTATGAACAACAAATAAACTAACTCTTAAGATCAGAACGACACTTAATCACAGGTCTAGATCTAAGAGGTCAATGCAAGACTGGTTCACTTTCGCTATGGGAAACTGTAAATGACACAAGAAATACAAAAGAACAAATACAGTTTCTTTATACAACTTAGGCGGAATAATGACAAAGGAAGATGGTTTCAGATAGGCCCACTGATTGGCAACAAACAGCAAAAACAAGAGTGAAAACAAGGCAAGACAAAGCAGGAAACCCCAGTAGCTCAAGCCAAGACTGGTCCAGCGCAGGTGTAACACTTCCTGTTTGACCTTCAGCACAGGTAGCCCCTTCTGGAACTGCACTGAAATGCAGACAGCCTTTGTACAGCCCGCACTGAAGAACGAGACTTTCGTCCGTCTTGGTTTCCGGGTCACAGATTGCTCAAAAATTCACAGTTTTTGCTCAAATCAGAAGCTATCAGTCAACGACACACTAAGGGATGTAAAGGAGGATGAAAAGCTATCACTAAGAGCTTATTAGGGTCCTTTTGGATCAGCTCTTCAAATCATAAACTTGCCCAGAAACTGAGCTAGAGTAGCTGCCCTCTACTTTGTATTTGATGGATTCAAACACAGTTCGATTCGGTACTCCCTTTGTTTATGAAATGAATAGCAAAAACACAAACAACCAACAAGATACGATCCCCAGCGGAGTCGCCAATTTGTTGGGGGGAAAAGTATCTAATGCAGAATGCCTCTATCCCACTCTAAGGGTGATAGTACCTCAGCAACAACTGAATGCAAAGCTATTCAAGAATTCTTCTTTATGAGATGAGAGAGGGAAGAAAAGGATGATCTACTAACCGTTATCTTGCGCTAATAGTCGATCCAGTCTTCACTCTTTGCTGCTTGCTCCTAGCTCCTTGCCCTTTCACCGGCCCAGCTACACACAGATCCTGTAAAAGCACAAGAAAAGGAAACTACAAGAAGCATGCATCCATAATCGATCTAAGGATTAGCATAAACCAAATATACAAGCATCAATTCATCATCAAGATACATGCATATAGAAGAACCTCAAATACTTTATTGATAATAGAAGTAAAGTTCTGAGAGAGTTACAACAACAGTAGGCCCAATCCAGCAACACCTCCCAGCTGAAAGAAATCTCCTCTTCACCTCCTTCAAGCAAAACACCCAATAGCTCTATACTCAAACCAACAACACTTCCTTACTTGCACAAAATTCCAGCCTCCCTAGACCTCATGAGAGAGATCTATATATAGGGTTTTGGAGAAAAGATGAGTCATCTTGAGACTGGCATGAAGATGACTAGTGTCCTCTCCCACTTTAGTTAATCTTCAGTTCTTGAGTCCACTTGGAGATTCTTGCTTCCACTTGGAGATCAAGACCCTCTTACTCATCACAGGGCGAATTCCTTGAACCAAGTGTCAGTTTGGAAGCTTCCTGGGCAGTTGACACCTTGCAGAATGACTGTGCCACTTGGCCAATCTTGCCCAGCGCAGGTAGCCTTCATTAGTTTTGACCTTCACCGCAGGTACAGAGAGGAGCAGTTGACATTCAGCGCAGATGCTCAGTGGAGCAGCTGACATGATCCAGAAATAGCCTGTTTTTTAGTGTTTTCAGGTGGAGAACTGATTTTCAGTGCTGTGGTTTGCAGACCTTGTTCCTCTAAGGGTAAGAACAACATGTTTAGGGACTTTGGATCCCTCAGATTATTGACATTTCATGCTCCATGCTGTTAGGCACAAAAATGTCTATAACAGAACCCGGCAATCTTTTTGAGTTTAAACGGTCGAAAAAAGAGCTTTAAAGGCGACCGCCTCTCATTTTTTTAACGAGTCGAGAGGGGGACTCGGCAATCTTTTCATCTTTAAACGGTCAGAAAAGAGCTGAAAGCAGACCTCCATTTTTATTCTCTTTAACGAGTCAAAAAGGGAAAAATACTCGGCAATCTTTTCACATTTTACGAGTCAGAAAAGAGCTTAAAGAAGACTCGTCCTAGAGGAACGAGTGGTATAAAGGGTAGCAACTGGTTCCGGTAATGGTGGAACTACTCAAAACATGTAATGGTCAAGAGGCTAGCTAATAAAACCACTCATCGCTGCGGTTCCTCAGGAAAGGATAAACAACCAAGTGAGAGCATATGATCGGCCAAAGAGATGGTAGCAATGGAATGAAACAACCAAGGCTCATCTAGCAGAATTCAACGGATAAAAATGGCAATCACAAGATGTAAATCGGGTATGGGTTCATTTTTACACAAGCGTGAACCATGGGGAACTTTGCTTGGATTCGGTTTCATGTTTACACAAGCTTGAAACGAAAAACTATGCTTGTTATAAGTTCGCATGCCCCCAGCATAATGACGCAAAACGAGGTACATGCCCCCCAAGCTTCATTGCATTCAACACAGTGGACGGAATGAAGGTTCACTTTCAAGATCAATGAA
Organism: Pinus tabuliformis; assembly: GCA_031772625.1. Classification (NCBI taxonomy): domain Eukaryota; kingdom Viridiplantae; phylum Streptophyta; class Pinopsida; order Pinales; family Pinaceae; genus Pinus; species Pinus tabuliformis. The sequence continues at coordinate 129,673,645 of CM062808.1, read as the reverse complement.
AGACTCGACTTGTATTTTACGAGATCTTAATCAAAAGACTCGATCGGGAAAGGGAGTTGTTTCATTTTTTAATGAGGTTGACACAGTAAAAGAACTATCCTCATAACCCTTGTTTCATTTTTTAACGAGCTTGACACAAGACAAGGAACTCTGCTTCGGACACTTTGTTTCATTTTTTAAGGAGCTTGACATAGGAAAGTGAACTATGCTCCGACCAGACCTAGTTTCATTTTTTAAGGAGCTTGACACCGGAAAAGAGCTATGCTCCATCCAGACTTCATCATAATGAACGGGAAGTGGAGGTCCCCAAGAAAGTGGCTCCGGAGGGAAGGCCGACATCTTGGAAATCATGACCTAATGCCCCTAGGACACTATGCACGATGGTGTCATCACTAGGTACGGGCACAGGGTAGGTGGCCACATAGTTGATTTGCGGTGAGGCAGATGCAACTTGTGGATAAAAAATAGGAGGGGACGACAACTGTGCAGGAGGCATTGGGGGACTAACGAACGAAAATTGATCGATAGTCACAATTCTTCCATCATGTGGAAAACAAACCACACGGAAAAGCGAAGAGACAAGTGCCCCCATGGCATAAACATAGTCGTGACCAAGGAGAAGACTAAAGTCTAAAACACCTTGGGTAACCAAGACGTCTATATAGACGGTTTTTCCTCCCAAATTAATAGGGAACTTCGGGAGAACTCCTAGGGATGGACAGGCTCCTCCGTCGAACGCCAACAAATTCTGAGTGACTGGCCCAAGCTGCGGGGAACCTAAAGCTTGCCAAGTAGTGTACGGCATAAGAATGACCGACGCGCCTTCATCCAGAACAGTGCCAGGTACTGCCTTATCACAGGCAAGTACTGTAATCTGGAAGGGCACATGGGATGGAAGGCGACCGGCGATCAGGCGATTCCAATCAAAGGAAGCGACCAGACCACTTGGTGGGGGAATCGTATGATTGCCCCCATGTGCTAAAGGAAACGAAGGAGAACCTTCAGGAGCAACTGGGTTAGGAGAGTCATTTCGGGACTCCGGAGAATCTAAAGAGACGAGAAGAACATGGGCATGATGCTCATCCGAAACAGAGTGATCGACGGGTGGTGAACTCGAGTCGACACTCTTTCCGACCAATGGTTGGTCTGGAACAGGCTGGACACAGCCGGGTGCGGGAAGAGGGGCCTGGACAAGAGAAGAATGTGAACCAATCTCATTGTCGGGAGGCAGATGATCTGCAGTTGCAGAAAGACGTTGATATCCAACGGGGAGTTGGGGTGAAGGAGCTGTAAGACTTTCCAAGACAACAGAGGCTTTATCCATTAGTGGACAAAGGTGAAGGGGATGATTGCCTTCACAAAGTCTACAGGGGATTCGAATCTTCCCTTTTCCCTTACCATTCCCAACTGATAAGGTAGCATCGCCATGAGCTTCAGAGGACGATGGGGGGTGGGCCGGATCACGAGACCATACTTCTGGTACCCTGGGAATGCCAGGACAATCATGAAGCAGATGGTCCTCCTTGCATAATCGACAAGGAAACTTCACCTTCCGCGGAGGAGCAGAAGGTGACCCGACCTCAGGGATACTGGAGTGGATAGCTGGACTTGAGGGGGGGACTGTGTGTGTAAGCTCTCCCTCAGGAAACTTCTTCTTCTTGGTCCTCTTCTTCTTATTCTTAGCCACCTGGGTACTCGCATCGAGAGTTTCACCAGGCGAAGTACAAGAGGAAGACGTAGAAGAAGGCGTCGAAGGGGAGGGATCCACCTTAGGATCAACATGACGTTGTTCAGGTGGAGGGACTGATGGACTAACAGCTGATACGGTAGGGACCAAAGAGGTTGAAAACAACCACACAAGCAACCCGACAGTTAACCCTGGTAGGGACAACGTCGCCATATACGGAGCACCAACATTCCCAAGAGGAGGGAATTGTCCTGGATTCCCATCAGAGGGGGAACCTGGGTTAGTGAATCCCGGAAAAGTTGCCATAGCAAATGAAAAACGAAACCTACTCAAGCTAATGCACACAAGATCTAACTAGGTGATGTTATCGTGGCCGAATAAATTTTTAAAACACAGGAACCAAACTTGACCTTTTCATGTTTCAAGAGTCGAGAAAAGGACGAAAAGATGACTCCAGTCTCCTTCGAATGTTTAATGAGCACGAAGTGACAAGACGCTCACAGGCACCTTTTCTTTTAGGGAGTCCGAAAAGGATCAAAAGTGACTACTCTGGAGACTCTAGGTAAAGGGTTTACCAAGCGATCCGTAAAACTGCTTATACACCTTAGCACTCGTATGAGAGCCAAGGACTTTCCGTACTGCAGTCAATCTTCCCGAATGATGTGTTCGGTGCATTACGATTCACAAGGCGGCAGACTCGGCTTCCTATGGATCAAGGATAAAAGCCTAGTGGGGTCTCCCTATATACGCGATGGTACGTGGGAGCACAGTCCGTGTTAGACCACTATCGAGTCACAGAAGGAGGAATCACCCAACCGTAATGTGAAACAATAGTGACTATGTTTAAAGACGCCGGAACACGTCTCTAACCTAGAACTTTAGATGTTTGCGTTTAGTTCCAATGCGTTTTTAGGTTAATTCAGTTCATTTTATGGTTGATCTTGAAATTAAGTTTCGATTTCAGGCCCTATCGTATGGTCTCTCACAATTTCCTAGATGCAAGCTATATGCCAAAGAACATCATTTCGTTCGATGAATTCTAACTATGAGAAGGTTAAGAGCTTTCAATCAAACAAAACGAAAACAATCAATCAAACAATCTAATGCAGCTAATGACAAAGAAATGAGACTTTTCTTTTGATAATGCAAATCAACAAAAATGCTCTTTCTTTCGATTAACTATTGAATGCAAAAGATGCTAGTTTGATTTTCTCTTTCAATGGCACTAATGCACTTAAAACGAATTTTGAGAGACAGCAACACCGAGCAAACAATAGCAAGATCACTCAATGCAAACTCAACAAAGTCCCCAAGACACCAAAACAGTTTCTCCAAATCAAAGGAAAAACAAAGGCTTGTACGAGCTATGTGATCTAAGCCCAACAAGGCAAAAAGGAATTCAAGCAAGAAGGAAGCAAGTGTGAACTGATCGATCCAAACAATCGTGATTTATGCTTGGTAGTGAAGAAATCGAATCAACATAAAAAGGTGGTTCAATAATCGACACTAAAAATCAACCAGCAACAAGTAGTGAAAAAGCCTCAAGCAAATCAATAAGAGGGTTGTGGATGAACCTTGAATAGACAAGTAACCCAAGCAAACGGTTTCTCGATGAAACTTCTAAAGGGCTAGGTCACATGGTCTAAAAACACAAGACTCACTCGAATGAAATCAAAGAGAGAGCGTCCCTTAACCAAAAGCAATCAAAACAAGCTAATGAGGGACAAGAAACAATAGGGGATAAGAAAGATTGATGAATTCAGGAGATAAAGTTATAAAAACAACTTTTTAGGAATCAGCGCAATTTTTACACTGAGAACCCGAGATGATCAAGGGTCAGCGCAACTTTTACACAGACCACCCGCGCTGTCAGCGCGACTTTTGTCCAAAAAACCGAGCTGATCTCAAAAAAACACAGTCGTCGCGGGAATTAAGCTAGCAACCCAAGGTCAGCGCGGGTAAAAAGCTAGCAAGTGGCGCTGACGTTGCGACTATACACGTCTTTTCCGCGCTGATACGATTTCCAGGATCGTCGCGACTGTTAGGTGTAATTACGCGATGAACATGATGTTGCAAAAGGGGGAGTGCGATATCAGCGTGACTGTTAAAATTAAATCCGCGATGGAGCTCAAAAATAGTGACAGGCAAATCAAAACTCCCAAATCAAAACAACCAATCTTTCAATCAAACAGGGGCATTTCCCAGATCAACCCAGGAAACGCAAAAGACTGATAATTAATCCCCAAAATTTCAAAAAGAGAGAACAATCAAATTCAAACACAAAGATGGACAAAAGAGACAAAAAGGCCAGCTCCCCAGCGGAGTCACCAAATTGTTGGAGAGGCAAATCCCCTCTACGGATAGAGGCGATCCCTACTAGCCCAGAGTGGGTCTAGCAACAATCAGTCAATGCTACTATGCAAGTTCCTAATTGCAATTAAAAGGTAGGCAAAGAACACCTACTTGGATTCCAGCGCTGTTGTTTGATGAAGAGATGCCACCTTCGCTCCTCCGCTCTGGCTGGTCACGATCTTCCGCGATCTCCGCGAATAGATACCTGCACACACGAAGAGGAAACAAACACAAGCGTGAAATCTAATAAAAGCAACTATACATCAGTCAGAAAGGATGTAATTCACATTAACCATTGCATAGACAAATGAGAATGGAACAATAATAGTAGTCATCTATTATTAATCAAGCAGAGAAGAGTACAACCAAATGTTCTAACGTCGGTATCCTTCTCAGGAGGGGCCAGTCAGCAAGTGTCTCAAGCATTCACCTTTGGAAATGATTCTCCCAAGACAAGAAACTCTCTCTCTCACACAAGCAACACAAAACAACCTTCCCTAAGCTATCAAGCACTTCCACACTTATCACACCAACTACCTATAGTAGCAGCAATCTGAGCATTATAAGCTCCACACAATCCAAGCTATTCCAAACTAGCTGCTCATGGTAATGGTAGAGGTTTATATAGGAGAAGGAGTCTCCTTGAATGGTGGAAGGATGAGCTTATCTTCAAGGGAAGTAGTTGCAAAGGGTCGAACAGACATGCCATAGAAGGGAGGCGACACTCACAAGGCTAACAACCAGACCTGGAATCATCTGGAAGGTTGGCTGTTAAAACGAATTCGCCCAAACTGGATCAGTGCGGGTACATAACTGCACTGGAGCGCTGACATCGCAGCTGAATAACAAAGAAGGCCATGTCAGCGCGATCAGATATGAATAACAGATGCGCTGGCTCATGAAATTCGATCAGCGCGGAAAACAGGTGTACTTCCGCGCTAGCAGCGCATTTGGTCTGTGATGGAGCGCCCATCAACGCGGTTATTTGGACAAAAGTAGCGCTGATAGCAAAAACTTTGGCAAAGTGGGTTATTTGGCCAATTCAGAGAGCATGGGCTTGATTATTTGGAAACCCAGACACAGTAGAGAGACTAACAGGGAGACAGTGACAAATTACTGTGTAACATGAGGGACGTAGGATTGATGCACTATTTCCTAGAACTTGACATCTGGCAGAAGCCAACGGAAATTTTCCTATCTCAAGGAAAATATGTGGTGAAGATATTGAAAATATTCGGTATGGTGGACTGCAATCCTGTGACTACCTCGAGGATATTAACTTTCAAAAGTTATATGGTAGTGATGTCAGACCAGCTTTGAGAAATGCCTCTGAGTTTCATAAACTCATTCGTGTTGATGTTCTTGGTGAACCTCCATACGGACATATGTTTTGCAGCAAGCATGGTGAGCTCATATTTGGTTGAACCTCACTGGATTGATGCCAAGAATATTTTGAGATGTCTTCGGGGCACAATCTCTCATGGGCTATGATACACTATCGGAGATGTGAGACTACTTGGATACACTGATGCTGATTGGGCAAGCAATGTGGAGGACCGTAAGAGCACTTCCAGGTGTTGTTTCTCCTTGGATCTGCTTCGATATCCTAGATGAGCAAGAAGTAGAAGTCGGTGGCTTTGAGCACTGTCGAGGTAGAGTATATTGCTGCTAGCATGGCCTCCTGTGAGGCAGTCTGGTTGCAAAAGCTCTTCAGTGACCTGTTTGGATTTACATTGGATAGCACCGTGATCTTATGTGACAACTAGAGTGGGATTATTTTGTCAGAGAGTCTTGTATTTCATGATCGCTCCAAGCATATCGATATCAGGTACCACTATATTCGAGATATGGTGTAGAGGGGAGCTATAAGGCTCCAATATATTGGTACAACTGAATAGGTCACCGACATTCTGACATAACCCCTAAGAAAGGTCAAAATTTTTGACATTCCGAGAACAACTTGGTGTCGTTCAAAAAAACCCTTTGATGAGGGTCCTGTATGATGTATTGAGGTCTGGGAGTTCTAGGGGGTGTGGGGTACTTCTTGGAGAAACATATGATGAACAGGGTAAAAGAATCAAAACTGTCCCTGTGACACTCCATGATGATTATGTAGCAGGATGATTAGTTCTCCTGTGAGGTTTGGATGATGTGTTCTCCATGACGATTGTGTAGCGGGATGATCAGTTCTCCTGTGAGGTATGGATGATGTGTTCTCCATGACGATTGTGTAGCAGGATGGTTAGTTCTCCTATGAGGTCTGGATGATGTTTTCTCCCTGAGGATTGTGTAGCAAGATGATTAGTTCTCCAGTGAGGTTTGGATGATGTGTTCTCCATGACAATTGTGTAGCAGGATGATTAGTTCTCCTGTGAGGTCTGGATGATGTTTTCTCCATGACGATTGTGTAGTAGGATGATTAGTTCTCCTGTGAGGACAAGATTGATTAGTTATCCTGTCCAGGCATCCTACCCATGCAGTCTAAGACTCATAGTAGTATCCTACCCATTTGATCAATGAGAAGGGAAATGAGGATAGGGACCATAGTAGTATCGATGGACGCATCGTTGTATCTACCATACTCCCTATGCTAGGATGACCTTCATTGATCTGGGATCAATGATACTAGTCAAGGACCAGTGATAGGAGTTGTACCCATTATGACGCTAACTTTGGGTCAGTTGAGACTGGTCTGGGACTAGTGGTACACACTCTGAGACTGACTTTGAGTCAGTGGAGGATGATACTGGTCTGGGACCAGTGGTAGGAGTTGTACCCACTATGACGCTGAATTTGGGTCGGTTGAGACTGGTCTAGGACCAGTGGTACATACTCTGAGACTGAATTTGGGTCAGTGAAGGACTAGGCTGGGACCAGTGGTAGGAGTGGTACATACTATGACGTTGACTTCGGGTCAGTTGAGACTGGTCTGGGACCAATGGTACGCACTCTGAGACTGACTTTGAGGTAGTGGAGGATGATATTGGTCTGGGACTAGTGGTAGGAGTTGTACCCACTATGACACTGACTTTGGGTCGGTTGAAGACTGGTCTGGGACCAATGGTACACACTTCGAGACTGACTTTGAGTCAGTATGATACATCCTCGATCATTTCTTCCTCTTCATAATTTCGACAAAGCATAGCAGAGTAGAGCAGAGCAGATCAAAATAGCATAGAACAGAAAAGAGCAGAGCAGAGCAGGGGTCAAGCTATACAGGGTAGTGCATTTGATGGATGAATAGTAGCGACCGACAGACATATCGCAGATGGAGTTCTCCCTAGTTGAGAGAGAGTGTTAAAATTGGAAACTAGGGCGAAACTCCATGTGGGTCATCTTATTCATGGCTAATAAAATTTTACCTAGATTCCTCTCGTTGAGAGGTGTAGGATTGATCTAAAGATCATCTGATTCCGATAAGTATTTATGGAGATATGATTTTTTTTTTATTATGGACAAATTGTCAATGTTGACCAGCAACTTATGTAGGCTCAGAAGCCCAACAGACACATCTATTCATCATCAATGTTTGCATATAAATACAGGATGTCTCCTCCTCATTTGGAGACACTCAACTCTTCACATCTCTATCTCTCTCTGGTGCATGGCAATATCTTGCACTGGTGCGCGGCCAAATCTTGCACTAGTGCACAGCACAATCTTGCACTGGTGCATGGCGAAATCTTGCACTGGTGTGTGGTGAAATCTTGCATTGATGTGCGTCAAATCTTGGAATGGTGCACGACGAAGTCTCGGACTAGTGCACGGTGAACGACTCACTAGTGGAGACTTGACAAGTTTGATCTAGGGTTTGTTGCCCTTGTTTAGGGCTGATCTGGGGTTTGCTGCTGCTGATATAAATCAGATCTTTGTACTATTTCTCTCTACTGAATTATTGAAGATAAAGGAAGATTTGATCAAAGGGTTTCCCGTATTTGGGTTTGTCCCTGGCTAGCCGCCACATCTTGTGTCTCTTGTCTTGGCTTGTTTTCTACCGATCGTTTAATGTTCTATCTACACTTTACTTTATGTACATGTGGTTGCTAATCTGTGGATAATAATAAGAAAGATAAGTAAACTGCTATAAGCATAGAACATACCATAATATAACATCCATGCATACGTTTATTGTTGTTGGGAGTCCCTTCTCCAGATCAACTTCCAACTTCCACACATATATGAGCACGAAAAGAAACCCTCACAGGGCTATGCACAATCTATGTATTTTCCCAATGTGTTGCCAATAAGCCTAAAGGTGGCATCATTCTAGCAATGATTGGAGAAAATATGGTAGCTTAACCCAGACTGAGACTGCGGTGGGGATATCACAGTTTGAGTTGAAGTTAGGTTTCTAGCAGTGCACATAAAGCCTGTGGGGCCCATGAAATATGGCCTAATTCTGAAAATTAGATCTCAATACTCCTTAAGTTCAAAATAAAAAGGTGAAAAATCCCTTCCCAACAAAGGAGGATACAACCTCCCCCTTCATTTTGGGCTTCCAATTAGCTTCAATCCAGGATCTATCAATACGGGGAGAGGGCCATAAATCCGTAAATTTCCCTACCAAACCTCTGCGACCTAGAGATCCCTTGTTCTAGCTTGCAGTGCAGAAATCTGGCTATCTTCGAGATATCATGAATCTTCTTGACAAACTTTGAAAGAGGTGCCTTCTGAAATTTGCAGCCATTTGTGACTAGGGTATTGAAAGCTGCAATGTCATGTGACAACTGCGTGTCTTGGGTGGACTTGCCCTGATGGGTTGCGAGGACAATTAGATTTTTCCAAAAGAAAACATGCAACCAATGTTACTGATTTTTTTCACTTTTTCTTGCATTTTTACTTGTAAATTTGTTTAAACAGGTTGGAGGTTAATGGTTTTCTCATTTTTCCTTGCATTTCTACTTCTAAATTTGTTTAAACAGGTTGTGATGGCAACATTGAGTCTTGCTATTCTACAAATATTTTGAACAGAATAGTTTTAAAAACCATTTAGAAAAAAATAAGCTGTCACCCAAATCAACTCTGGTTTATTAAGAGAGACTCCTACAGACATAGATGCAGTCAAATGTGGAAAAAGGTGGAATAGCGACATTTTCAAAAATGAATAAAATTATATTAGAGTGAACAGTCACCAGATTAACAGTGGATTTTCGCTCTAAACACAGGTGAAAACTCGGAATAACTTCAAATGGTTACATAATCATAACTTAACTGCTTGTGTTTAAACACTACTCAGACAACAATCTTCTACTACATTCATGTCTGTGAAATGCGGGGTAATGTGAAAACTGCAGGAACGATTGGGAAGCGTTTTAGAAAAGGGGAGAAGTAATTTGACTAGTGATGTGGTCGTTAAAGAGATGAGCAGGCAAACGGGGTGAGGGGACTGCAATTAATGGCGAAGCCCTCTGCAGCGTGATTCCAAACTTCTCACTCATGTCCATATTTTCTGGTGTGACTCCATCCGGGAAAGACCAGTCGAAATAGTGGAGTAGAGAGGCTATAACCACGTGAACCATCCTATGAGCCAACGGAATCCCAGGGCAAATCCTCCTTCCTGCTCCAAAGGGAATCAGTTCGAAGTTTTGCCCTTTATATTCTATGTCACACTCCATAAATCTCTCAGGTTTGAACTCTGTGGGCTCATCCCACATGCTTGGGTCTCTTCCTATTGCCCATACGTTTACCAGCACCTGAGTGTCCTTGGGTATCATGTATCCTGCTACTTCACAACTGCTCTCTGCTCTGTGGGGGAGAAGCAGAGGCACTGGCGGGTGCAAACGAAACGTTTCTTTCACCACTGCATGAAGATAAGGCAAGCGATCGATGTCACGTTCCTCAACTCTTCCGTCTTTCCCAAGTACCTCCTCCAATTCTGCTTGAATTTTTTTCATTATTTGAGGATTGTGAAGGGCCTCAGCTATTGCCCATTCAACCGTTGAGCTGGTTGTTTCACTACCGGCTAAGAACAACTCCTGCACATCATCACTCACAACAAATTGAGACGCAAGAAAGTTTTAAAATCCATCTTAAACTAAATAAATCCATTTTGAATATTTAGAATTAGACTTACATATAGAAAGGGGATAATGTCTTTCTTGGTCAGTGTTTCTCCGGTCTCGCTTCTGTAATCTAACAAAATGTCCAAAAAGTCTTTTGCCTTGCCACCGCTGTGCTCTGTCCCGCTTTCCTTTTTCTTTTGAATTCGAGGCTCTACGGATCTATCCAGCAACCCAAAGACAATGCTCTCGTATTTCGTTACATCGCGGGTCACCCCCTGAGGATCCAAAATTCGCAGAAAAGGAAAGAAGTCAATCAGGTTAGGCTTTCCCCCGAGAACCATCAACTTGGTGACCATTTCTTTGAATTCTTCAGCAGCCTGAGAGTCCCGTTCGAACATGTTTTGAGAAAAAATCAAGTTGCCCAACAGATTCAGACTTGTAACAAACGCAGTTTTCCCGATATTCACACCCTTGGCCTCTCTAGAATCCTCAAAAATGGACTGAAGGGTGGAAAGGACCTGATCTCTTCTGAGATGTTGCAAGGCCTCCAGTCTCTTGAAACTGAAGAGCTCCGTATTACAGAATCTTCGAAGCATACGCCAACGAGGTCCGCAGGTGCTGTTCCATGCCAAGGAACAGTCATTGGTGGTCTTGGCTGATTCTATGACGGTTCGTCCTGAAAAGACTTGGTCATGAGTCTTCAACACTTCCTTGGCCATGGCCGGAGATGAAACCACAACTGTGGTTCTCATTCCGAGATGAAGGGTCATAAGAGGACCGTATTTTGCAGCAAGGTGACAAAGAGACTCGTTGGGCTTCGTCCCGAGGTGGAGGAGATTCCCAAGAATGGGCCATCCGGGAGGCCCTGGAGGCAGCTTCCCAGCTCCCTTCCTTGACAGCATAATGAGCTTTGAAATCAACAATAATGTCATGAAAATCGTTACAGGATACCAGAAGCCACTAATTCTATCCATTACTCTGCTGCCCTCCATCACTTCAAATTTCACAAACACTTGGGCTTGAGTTCAGAGAAATCACAAAGCTGCTTGCCTCTATACACAAACAGACATGTGATATATTATATAACAATCTAATCACTATCAGAATCGCTACACTACACGCACACGAATCACCATGAGAATCGCTACACGACACGTACACGAATCACTATGGACAGCCAGAATTATTATTTATTTTTGTTCAGGCACGTCAACGGGTAATACGATATTGCTCACGATCTCGTGCTGAGTTTGTATGATATGGATTGCTAGTTTAAATTTCCGATGGTTGATAATGATTTTTATAGAAAATTAGATCCTAATTAACAACAATAACAACATTAACATGATAATGATATTGAAAACGAGAGGAGAATTTTGGATTTAGCCAAAAACCATGGAAAATTTTAATGATGACTTTTTTTAATTAAAGTTTATAAACTTTCCCCAATCTCAGTAGAACTTAGTATGAAAATTATAAAATATTTGTTGATATATTTATCGAATATAATGGTTTTATATTTAGTCTTTATATATTTTTGCTCAAGTAAAATGATGTTATTATAAAATTTGGGCGAATTATTTTTAGAAAAAATAGAAATTTACGAATCTTTTTTTCTGGGAAAAGCATGGAAAATTAGCCCACTTGCAAATATTAACCCTTTTTCCATGCCAAAAACAAACCTGAATTCTAAGATCTAAAGTTCCAAATTTTATTTGTTAAATAATTTAGTCATGGACTTCAACATAATAATATGTTGGCAACCCTTCTCCAACTATCCCTGCTCGGAACGACGATCGACTCAATAGCCATAACCCTACCATCCTATTTATTTGGCGTGCAAATGTTGACTGCCAACCAGTACTCTCCATACACGCTATACAAAAATATATTGCCAAATATGCATCCAAAGCGGAAAAAAAATCTGAAAGCTTCCACGACATGCTACGTAGAATTGTCCTGGCTTCACCCATTGCTGACCCAGCAACATCCGCATTTCGAAAATTTCTTGCAGAAACCCTTGTTGATCGTGACATTGGAGCCCAAAAAACTTGCCATATGCTGCAAAAATTACCGTTAACATTATGTAGTCGGCCATTCATTTCTTTAAATGTAAACCAAAAAATTCTTATGCGCCTCCCACAAACAGACACCACCTCCACTACATCCCCGCACTTCATAGATACATATATGCAGTGCCCTTCTACCCTAGAGTCCACATCACTAATAGAGTTGGCAAGATCCTGGTCATATGATCCTCATCGCAAAACAAACAAATGGAAACAAAGGCCTACAAAGGCAATTGTTCGGGTCATACCACGTTACTCCTCCATACCATCCACAACAGAACCTTGCTACGCTGACTTTTGCAGGGTTGAGCTTATGCTATACAAACCTTTTCCCCGTATCGTACAAGATATAGGAGATTCTGCTGCAGAATTCATCGCAAATTGGCAACATTTCGCCCATTCTACAATCCTTGGCATCAACATCGCACACTATCTGATATTGAATCTATCGCAAATGATACCTCAACTATGAATGAAGCCAATCCAACAAACGCCATGGAAATAAATGAATGGGAATTACTTTCCCAATTACACCCTACAAATGAGCTTCTCATAAACGACCTTGACATGCTTGGTCTTCGTGGCTTTGATGACACCCATAACTGGAATCATACCACTATCCCATTGGATCTACAAAATAATGCAATACAATTCATTGAGAATAGCCACTCCATCCACCGCATTCTTCAAACACATCGACATACCCTGCCGACCCTTACTACATTATCTCCAATGCAAAGAAAAGCTCTAAATATTATTTTTAACCATTTTGCTAGGAAGGATTATTTACTCGCTCTCAGAATGATAATACAAGGCACTACTGGTACGGGAAAATCCCTCCTTATTAATTGCATCAAAGATATGCTCATAGGCCTTACAAGCCTGGAACCTTCACCGATCATGCTCCTCGCCCCTACAGGGGTTGCTGCCTTCAACATACAAGCATCGACAATCCATTCTGCTTTGCACCTTCCTATAAAGGATCTTATGCCGTTAGAAGGTAGTGCTCTTGCAAAATTCCAGGAAGAACTCAGGCATATAAGATACATACTGATCGATGAAATGAGCTTCATTGGGCCAAATCTTCTCAGCCATATTGATGAACGTCTTCGCGAGGCATTTCCCCACCAAAGAAACAATCCTTTCGGTGGTTGTTCCATAATATTGGTTGGTGATCTCGGTCAGCTACCACCCGTCAAAGACATACCTCTATATGCAGGGACGAGCCACGGAAGCGCACTGTGGAACACCTTCAACACAGTCATCACATTGGACACAATATTTCGTCAACAAGGCGACGACATCACACAGGTTACTTTCAGGAACATTCTCCAGAACATTAAAGATGCAAATCCAACAATCGACGACTACAACGTACTCATGTCGCGCACAGATTCCTTTTTATCAGAAGAAGAAATATGTTCATTCCATGATTCCATGCATCTATTTCCAACAAATGCTTAAACAACGGTCCATAATAAGCAAATGATGAAATCTCTAAACACTCCTATCGCACGATCCATTGCTGAAGATGACAACACATATTCCAGTCTTTCCTCTGAAGATGAGCAACTTGAGCGAATTGTGTTGCTATGCAATGGCGAAAAAGTTATGTTGACTTCCAACCTTTGGGTTTCAGCCGGTCTTGTTAATGGTTCCCTTGGAAAAATTGTAACCATCTTTTACAAAGAATCAACTGCACCACCACAAACTCCAACGTTTGTTGTCGTAGATTTCCCCAAGTACATTGGGCCTCCTTGGGATGAAAGAAACCCCACTCACTTGCCTATTCCAGCAGTAAAAAGAAATGGTCGTGCACAAATTCCATTGAAGATGGCTTGGGCTTTAACCATACATAAATCTCAAGGTATGACCCTTTCAAAAGCAACAATTGACATTGGAAAAACAGAACGTCAAGGTCTCACATTCACAGCGATTTCAAGAGTGCCTTCTCTACAAGATCTCCAGATTAACCCCGCATTCAGTTTCGATTGTTACAGTAAAATGAAGGACAACAAAAACATTGCTCGCAGAAAACACGCGGAAGAAATTCTCCGTTCAATGCCGCCTCCAGATAATCTGCTCCAACCCGTACTTTGACATCACCAAAAGGTTTCCTCCATTTATTTACCTCATTCTATTTCATAACATACTTTTCATATCTTTCAACAACAACAAACTTTAATCATTATTAGTAAATAAACAAATATTGGAATGTCTTTATATTATCTGTACATCTCATTCTTACCTTTTCTTTCTTTTGCAGCAGGCCACATGGGCTCAGAAATAACATACCTACACAACTACATGTAGATTGGCAAGCAAAAAAACTGCGTCTCCAGCTGTGCATTGACCTCCAATGGTGTTCAATATGCCGTTATTCACCATGCATCTTCCACTAACAATATATGGATCCCCATAGCAAAGGTAACTCCATTACCATTCATTCCAGATTCATTTTAACACAACTCACCTGCAGAGTATTACTAATAAATTTCTGCAACTGATTTACATATTACTAATTCTAATAAATTATAAATTTTGCAGGTCCATTGCTGCTTCTTCAGGCCTTCGCTGCCTCCACCATGTTTTCGTACAACTTCAAATATGGAATGACAAGCACAATGTTGTTTAGACTACTATATTCCTTCTCGAACCTCTTTTGTCACAATTCACTGTTTGTATTTTCCATTTCAAACTTGAAAAAGGATGTTTCAAGATCGAATACCGTTTTCATTGTTTGTTTCCTCACAACTATTTGTGTTTTCCATTTCAATTTTTAAAAAGGATGTTACAACACACTTTGTATTTTCCATTTCAAACTTTAAAAAGGATGTTACAATACAATATTTGTATTTTCCATTTCACACTTAAAAAAGGATGTTTCAACATCAAATACCATTTTGATGTTGCCCGGTAGTTGTTCGCATATTAATTTAATTTCCCATTTCAATAATGATTTCTTAAATAGCCCTTTCCAAATCAATATGGTTGCCCGGTTGTTGTTCGCATGGATTCATTCATTTATCTTCACCTTTAACTCCACAATTTTTTCCAACAACAAACAAAGGTCTGTAAACAGGTTCAATGCATATTTATGGCTGCTTTCATTCCATTTCAATGGTTTTCGGCATCGCTCCCTCAAATTAAAGCTCGAATTCATCGACCCTTGCTTCCAAAAAAGCCCGCAAAAGCTATTCACGTTTCAATATTCTTCCACACACTATGCCTTACGACGTTTCCTTTGCAAC
The DNA here is from genome assembly GCA_031772625.1 of Pinus tabuliformis. Taxonomy (NCBI): domain Eukaryota; kingdom Viridiplantae; phylum Streptophyta; class Pinopsida; order Pinales; family Pinaceae; genus Pinus; species Pinus tabuliformis. The sequence goes on along the minus strand of CM062808.1, from coordinate 129,658,284 downwards.
ACTAGGTGCAAATGCTAGTTTATTTTTGTTCAGGCACGTCAACGGCTAATACGATATTGCTTACGATCTCGTGCTGAGTTTGTATGATATGGATTGCTAGTTTAAATTTCTGATGGTTGATAATGATTTTTATAGAAAATTAGATCCTAATTAACAACAATAACAACATTAACATGATAATGATATTGAAAACGAGAGGAGAATTTTGGATTTAGCCAAAAACCATGGAAAATTTTAATGATGACTTTTTTTAATTAAAGTTTATAAACTTTCCCCAATCTCAGTAGAACTTAGTATGAAAATTATAAAATATTTGTTGATATATTTATCGAATATAATGGTTTTATATTTAGTCTTTATATATTTTTGCTCAGGTAAAATGATGTTATTATAAAATTTGGGCGAATCATTTTTAGAAAAAATAGAAATTTACGAATCTTTTTTTCTGGGAAAAGCATGGAAAATTAGCCCACTTGCAAATATTAACCCTTTTTCCATGCCAAAAACAAACCTGAATTCTAAGATCTAAAGTTCCAAATTTTATTTGTTAAATAATTTAGTCGTGGACTTCAACATAATAATATGTTGGCAACCCTTCTCCAACTATCAAATTACCAAACAATTACAAAGCCATCAAATTATTTGTATCTACAAGATTTCAGAATGAGTTCTTCCACTAAGAAATACAATGAATTGAATAGATAAATATCATTTGAACTTGAATATTCTCCCATTTTAATACGACCCATTATAGATGTTATATATCAACTAAATTCAATGAACTCAAGTCATATCAATATCAAATATCAACTCAACTCATATGAATATCAAATATCAACTCAACTCAATGAAAATATCATAAATAGTCTTTTAATATTATTCAAATATAAATCTTAATAGTACCAACCAGAACATTCAACTTTTTGGCATAATTGTTCCCTAATTATTTTAGTATTATGTTTCTCATTATTAAAAGAACCACATCATTACAAACACAAACAATTGCAACAAAGAAAACTTACACATATAAACCATCTATATGAATTCACATTGATAAATTCTAATGGAATAGATGATGATACTAATCCATCTTTAGCATCTCCTAATAGTTGACATTGCCTGAAATAGTAGTTCGTCCGACATCCAATGAATCTATCATGAAGCAACGAAACTAGGTAACAATGATTCTTGCTTCCATATGAAGTGGCCTTAAATTGGATATTTTTACTTAGTCCATGCCTTTCATTTTCATTTAGTTGCACACAAGCTTAGAATTGGTGAAGACTGCAAAGGGAAATATAGTATGCTTCATTGTTAGTTGTCCTTCCACATATATCTAGTTTTCTTTGGAACACATTATTTGAAGTGTTATTGTAGAGTACATATGCAATGGTTGCATGCCTTAGGTTGGCATAACCAGGCACTTCAATGCACAAGGTCCACTTTTCCACCATCTTCAATGTTTCCAATGACGTGCAAAAAAACATAAAAGCACAATTAAACAAATATCTAATCAAATAAATCTTGAGTTTAATTCAAATTACGATAATACTTCAAAAAAATCAATACAAGGTAAGGGCTTACTATCAATCAAATTAAATTCACAATTCAATGATTAAACTACAACCAAGATATTATGATTAAATATGAATCCAACATTCAATTTCCCTCATTATGACTAAATCTGTTTCATGAATCACTATGTGGTTTATTCAACTATGTTACTCACCTACTATTCAATTAAAAAAAAATTGAGTCACGACAACGTGAGACATCAAAAAGGAGGTTACTATTGTTGTAGTTAATTATACCTTTTTAAGGTTCACACACAGATTCGGGCTGGGCTCTTGGAAGTCTAGGTCAAACCTCACATACAATTATTGGTCTTCTTGAGATTTCTAACCCTTGTACACCCTTGCACACAATTCTCAATAACTATTTTTCAATTGCTTAAAATCTTAGTTGATTTTCATAACAATGTGAGTAATGGAAAGTTTCAAATAGAATACTCACAGAGCCCATTCATAAGTCGACTTATTCTAAATAAGCAATATTAGGAATATGATACTCTTTTAATTATGAAACAACCCTTGGAACAATCACTCATAATCGGTTTTCAAAATGCACATTTAAATGTCTTTGTAGCCTCCATTATATCGTCCCTCAAATACTAGATAAGTTCATGCTACATATCCATCATTATCTAATATGGAAGCATAATAAATATTTAACTCATGATTGCAATTCATTATTACAAAAAAAACTCCACATTTATCATCAAAAGTGAGAGATACATTCTTATCTTGAGTGCTATGAAAAATAACGTGTTCAGAGTTCAAACTAGATCAAGTATTTCCCAAAATATGTCTACATAGTTCCATGTTGACAGTAAAAAATAAACCAAATATTGCCAAAAAGTTTCTACGTAGTGCTATTAGCCCGAAAAAAATATTTCAAAGCTCATATTTTCTTGTCCCCATGTTATCTTAACAATCCTTTGCCTCAATATTGACCCACAAGTTACATCTTATTCTTATGCTCCTGTAAGATAGATATTGCACTCACTCAAAGTGATATCCCTAGCATTATCCTGGTAGTTGAATGGTGAAAAGAAAAGTACATTGTCCCAAATATAAACAAGTTGACTTGATTATAAATGGTGAAATGAAAAGTACCTTGGAAAAAATATAAACAAGTTGACATTATTACTTCTCGAAGACCTTTGTGATAAAGCCCTTTAAATGGGCAGTAGATGAAGATGTCTATACTCCATATTTCACGGTAGGTAACGATGTAAACACCCACATATATAGAAAATACTGTCATTCAAACAAGAATTGTGTAGTTTATAATAGTGGCTCAAGAACTTATGTCCATCCTCGAGAGAAAAATCTACAAAGAGGTACACCCATATTTAATGATAAATTGTTAAAAAGAATACTTGAAAAAGGTTGGATAAAATTTGTAGGTTTTAACCTTGTACAAAAATTATTTGCATACGAGTTCTAAAACTAGAAAATAAACAATGGCGAGAAAATAAAACATAAAACATATATACACAGATATTTTCCCTTGGATCCAAAAATCAGGACTACCAGATTGATTTTTCAAAATGTTCCTTTTATTGTAACAATACATATATATACATGCCGAAGCATTCATAAACCACAATCCATTAACGCTCGATATAACATAACCATAGTTCCCTTGAACGGATCTGCAAAATACCATGGGAAGAAAACTGTCATGCCCAAAACCATGTTTAAAACCCATGGAAAAAGCCATATGTAGGTCAACCCACCTAATATAAGGTCCAAAAAAAAATTCCTGGGGCACTACCTTGAACCCCATGCAAGGGGGCTACCATCCCCCTCAAAACCCCCAGTAGGGGGGTGCAGCCCCCCTACTGTGCCTGACGCAACAAGCAGGGGGTCAACAGCTGCCCCACATGTGCAAATAGCCATGGAAAGAATATAACACACACCCAACATTCTCCCACTTTCCTTTTTCTTTTCCATAGAGGGGGTCACATGAGAGCTTAGTCATTGGTCCAGCCCTACAATGCCCCTTGTTTATGTTCGGTGTGGAGCCTGATTATCTTCTGTATTCAAAGGTATCACCGCATTGGACCCCAATTCGTAATGGGGTGGCAATGCCGCCCGTAATAGATTCGTCGCAAGCGAGGTCTAAGAGGGGGCGACTACAACCTTTGGGAGCCCCCCCTGGTAGGGGGATCAAGGGCAGCGCCCCCAAAGCTAAAAATAGATGTAAAATTGCCTTGTAAAATGTTGTAATTTCGTAGTCTATCTGGGTTGTTCATTAGACGGAGATTTGAAGATAGAAGTTATGCTTAATTTAGGGTTTTTACCCTAGAAGGCAACCCCTTGATATATATGATGGAATCGTATTGCGTCTATGTAGATCTATATTCTTAGTGAGGAAGAGAGAGGAGATTGAGAGCGAATAGGGAATTACAGCGGATCTGTTGTAGGTTGCATCTCTTCAGTTTGTTGTATAATATAAAAAGGAAGGACTGGCTGTTTCTCCATGGATGTAGCTCAAACTGGGTGAACCATGTATATCAATGTCTCTCTTGTTTTATGCATTTTCTGTGTTTATATTTCTACAAGATTTTATGTGTTCCATTTCTCTGTAATATATAATTTTCTAACAACTAGTATTAGAGCCAAAGGTCTATTTGGCTGATAAACTCATAGGAGAAAAGGGTTTCTCGTTCGAGTGGGAGTAATGATGGAAGATGGTAGGTTTAGGGTCGAAAATTTTAACAACCAATACTACCAGTTGTGGAAGATACAGATAAAAGATTATCTATATTAGAGAGATTTGTACCAACCATTGAGCGGAAAGGCAAAGAAGCTGACGAGTATGTCAGACACAAAATGGGATATTCTTGACAAAAAGGCTCTTGGAACAATACGGTTGTGCCTAGCGGCATTGGTAGCATCTAATATTTCAAAGGAAATGACAACAGAGGGTGTAATGTTGACATTAGCCAAACTATATGAAAAACCCTTGGCCTCAAATAAGATATTTTTTATGAAGTGTTTATTTAATATGAAAATGTTAGAAGGTGGATCTGTTGTTGATCATTTAAATGAATTTAATACAGTTACCAATCAGTTAAGTTATGTAGGGGTAAATTTTGATGATGAAGTTAGGGTTGTGTTATTTTTGTGCTCATTTCTGGAAATCTGGAATGGTTTAATTATTGCCATTAGTAACTTTGTCTCTGGATCTAGTACTTTAAAGTTTGATGATGTTGTCAGTGCAATCCTTAGTGGGGAAATGCGACAGAAAAACTCTGATGAGACATCAGGTAATGCTTTGACTGTAGAGATTAGGGGAAGAAAAATGGAAAGAGGAAAGAGCCCTAGATATCACAATAACTCAAGAAAAGGAAGATCCAAGTCTAGATCGGGGATAGTGTGCTAGAAATGCGGGAAGAAAGGACACCTAAAGAAAGATTGCAAGGCTTGGAAGGGAAAAGAAGGAGATGCACAACAAGAAAATAATCATGAAGCAAATGTAATGGGTGATGTGTTGAAAGATGCTTTGAATCTTTCTTTAGAAAATACTATTGATGCCTGGGTCGTAGATTCAGGTGCCTCATTCCATGCCACACTTGATAGGAAAAAATTTCATGATTATGTTCAAGGAGATTTCGGACAGGTTCAAATGGGTGATGATAAACCCTGTAAAATCATTAGAATGGGTACAATTTTCATAAAACAACAAAATGGAGATCAATGGCTATTGAAGGAGGTAAGGCATGTTTCAGATCTGAAGAAAAATATGATTTCAACAGGGTAGTTGGGAGGTGAAGGCTGTGTAACTACTTTTAGAGATAAAACTTTGAAGGTCACTAAAGGATCCCTAATAATAGAAAAGGGAGAAAAGGTTGGTACATTGTATTTATGCAATGGTATTTCTAATTCTGTTAATGCTTTAACCTCTACAGGAGAAGATACAACATTGTGGCATCATTGGCTTGGGCACATGAGTGAGAAGGGGATGCAGATTCTTCACTCAAGAAATTTGTTGCCAGGTTTGAAGCATGTTTATTTAAAATTTTGTGAGAATTGTGTTTATGGAACACAAAAGAGAGTCAGATTCCTCAGAGTTGGGAAAGAAAAGAAGAGAAAAAAATTAGAGCTTGTGCATACAAATGTATGGGGACCTATTCAAGTATCATCTCTTAGTGGCTCTCGTTATTATGTTACTTTTATTGATGATGCAACCACAAAAACCTGGATTTATTGTATTCGAAATAATTCTGATGTATTTGATACTTTCAAGAAATGGAAAGGTTTGGTTGAAAATGAGATAGGAAAAAGGTTGAAGTGTCTCATATCAGAAAATGGAGGTGAATATTGCAACAAAGAGTTTGATAGATACTATCCAGAGAATGGAATTCACAGAGAGAAGACAGTTCCAGGAACACCACAAGAAAATGGTGTGTCAGAAAGGATGAACAGGAAAATCATGGAGCATGCAAGGTGCATGAGATTGCATGTAAGATTTCCTTTACAATTTCGAGTAGATGTTGTAGATATTGTTGTTTATCTAAAAAAGAGAGGGCCTTCAAGTTCCTTGGATGGTGGTATTCAAAAGGAGGCATGGACAGGTAAAAATGTAAACTACTATTTTTTAAAGACTTTTGGTTGTGAAGCCTTTGTCCACATCAATAAAAAAAATAGAACAAAGATTGAGGAAAAATCAAAGAAATGTACCTTTATTGTATATGGTGTTAATGATTTCGGTTATCGCTTTTATGATTATGAAAAACACAAAATCATTAGGAGCAGAGATGTCATATTCAATGAAAAGGTTTTGTATAAGGATTAGCTACAAGAAAATAATCAGGAAAAAGAAAACAAAGAATACACAGTGCTTAACGAGATCACAGAAAAAGTGATGGTGCCTTAAAATCATAATGATCAACATCCAGAATAATAACCACAAGAGCAACAAGCATCTCAAACACCTGAAAGTGGTGTTAGAAGATCTACCAAGATAAGTAGACACCTTGAATGATACTCTCCTTCATTATATTATGTTTTGTTGACTGATTCTGGTGAACTAGAATGATATGAAGAAGCAGTACGGGTAGAAACCAGGAAGAAGTGGGAGCAAGCCATGAAAGAAGAGGTGGACTCCTTAGCACATAACCGGACTTGGGACATAATCAGGTTGCCTGTAGGTAAAACAACATTGCAGAATAAATGGGTTTACAAGTTGAAGGAAGAAGATGGAGGTAGGAAAAGGTATAAAGCTAGATGATCCGGGTGGATGTTGGTGGCCACCCACCTATCCCATCTGGACCCCCATAACTGTCCCTTTCAGTTTTTCAGTTTCCTTAATTATAGCGTAGTTTACTATTTTTAGCACTTTTTCGGGTCCTAAACTTCCGGAGCCGTTTTGAGGCCCTAAACGACATTTTTTGGGAAATCTACCGCCAGCTATTTTTCTGACAAAAAATAATCTTTTCAATCATAGTCCTCAAAGAGATCTTTCCAACGGGCTATCCTGCACGTCAAACGGAGATAATACGACCAATTCGCGACCCCAAGAAGTTGATGTACCAACTTACCCAAAAACAGGGCCCACAATTTGACGTTTCATCTTCTAGGGTTATGTTTTGGAATGTGAAGGGTTTTCCATTGTTTCTCAACAATAAATAGGCCTTCGAGCCTCATTGTAACACAGTCGACATAGTTCAGAGTCATGTAGTCGCCACCTCTCTTCTCAGAGATAAGCTACCATCACCCTAACTGGTTTATTTCCATTACTATTTTAAATAAAAGTTTCTTTGTGGTTTTATTTTGGGGCATTCTCCTCTTTTTCTTTTGGCAATTCAAGTTTTCAGATCTTGGGGTTCTCTCCTCCCAAGATCCATTTCAATCTTTTAGATCTTGGGGGCCTCCTCCCAAGATCCGGATCAGTACGGGAACAACTTCTCCTCACCCACAGGGGTACCACACAAGTTTCAGGTGGGCAACAAAGTTTGGCTACATCTGCAGAAAGAACGCCTTACCAGAACCCATCAGAAACTTAGACCACTCCGACATGGTTCTTACACTAGTACCAAGGCTACGGGAAACAATGCTTGGAAGCATAAAATTCCTCCATTCCTTCGCTTGCACCGAGTGTTCAATGTGGACTATCGTTAACCATGCTTCCCACCATTTCTGGACACATCAGAGATTGCAGAACAGCTCACCAGAGACCTAGCTCAGCAGAAGCTTCCTCATCTCAGGGAGGAACTCAACGCAATGGGGACCATTGCTTCCTAAGGGGGGAGGAATGATCCAGGTGGATGTTGGTGGCCACCCACCTATCCCATCTGGATCCCCACAACTGTCCCTTTCAGTTTTTCAGTTTCCTTAATTATAGCGCAGTTTACTATTTTTAGCAGTTTTTCGGGTCCTAAATTTCGGGAGCTGTTTTGAGGCCCTAAACGACGTTTGGGTCCTAAACTTCCGGAGCCGTTTTGAGGCCCTAAACGACATTTATTTGGAAATCTACCGCAGTGATTCTTATGTCAAAAGATCGTCTTTTCCATCGTAGTCCTCAGAGAGATCTTTCCAACGGGCTATCATGTGCGTCAAACGGAGATAATACGACCAATTCGCGACCCCGGGAAATTGATTTACCAACTTACCCAAAAACGGGGCCCACAATTTGGCGTTTCATCTTCTAGGGTTAGGTTTTGGAATGTGAAGGGTTTTCCATTATTTCTCAACCATAAATAGGCCTTCGAGCCTCATTGTAACACAGTCAGAATAGTTCAGAGGCATGTAGTCGCCACATCTCTTCTCAGAGATAAGCTACCATTGCCCTAGCTGGGTTTATCCAATTCTGTTTGTAAGCATATTTCAGTATTTTACAGTAATGAAATGAAGTATTATTTCTACTACATATCTGTCTTTATGGTTATCTCTATATTTTATTGCGTTCCTGTTTAAATCCGGATCACTAGTCTTGTGGTGAAAGGGTTTGCACATAAAAAGGGTATAGACTTTGATGATATATTTTCTCCTGTTGTTAAAATGACTTCAATCAGAACTATTTTAAGTCTAGTAGCAGCTGAAGATTTGCATCTTGAGCAGTAAGATGTAAAGACAACCTTTCTCCATGGGGATTTGGAGGAAGAGATATATATGCAATAGCCACAAGGATATGAGGTAAATGGGATGAAGAAACTAGTGTGTAGGTTGAATAAGCACTTATATGGCTTAAAACAGGCTTCAAGGTAGTGGTATCTAAAATTTGATAGGTTTATGTCTGAACAAGGTTATACTAGATGTCACTCTGATCATTGTGTTTATCTCAAAAGGCAAAATGATGGTAGCTATATGTGTTGAAAATAGCAACAAGAAATGCTAAATATAGAAGTGTTATTTTTAGCACTGCTATAAATAGAATTTCAGGATCCCTTCCTATTTTGGTTAAGTCCTTGAACTAAAATAGTGAAGTAAAATTCAAATTTGTTCTTAGCAGTTGGTTGTAAATTAATTAATTAATTTGTCTTGAATTAATTAGTTAAGGAAAAATAAACATGAAGTCAATGTGAGGACATGCAACAGTTATTCCTTTGATTAAGGGATTTATCCATTAGTTAAAGAGATAAGAGTGAGTTGTACTTAGTTAGCTCAGTTAACTGAGCTAAGTCTGGATAGATTAATTCTTACAACTTTTAGAATTATTTGCAAGTTAAGTTAGTTAATGCTTGCATGCATGTAGCTACTACACTTTAGATAACTGAATATTCTCTCATGAATAACTCATGTATGTCAGTTCTGTCAGAGACCCAGTTGAGATCAGATGGAGGGGCAATGTAATATAGTTGCAAGAATATTTTATTGTGAATATTACTTGCACGAAGAAGGAATTTATTCCTTGGATATTGCACAGGTACTTCTTCTAGTTTAGTGAGTGTGATGAGGCCAATTCACACATGTGACCTCACTGGGCCCCAAGAAAAATTACGTAAGGAAATAGGAGGCTTGGAGGGCTGTGGATTAACATATGAGTTGTCTGTTCAGTTTGTGAGCTAGATTCTTTGATTGTACTGAAAGTTGGATAGTTGTCTAAGCTAAGGCTTTTGTGTAATCTAAGATATTTCCAATTGTATGATAATACAAAGAGAAGGGTTTTAGGCTATTTCTTTCCCTGGATTATATCATCTGTGTTATGTGTGATTACTTCTCATTCTCAGTTATATATGTTCTTGTTGGATACTTCTCATATGTGATTAAGCTTCCAAAAAGTTTATGGTAGAAGTAGATCTAGTTTTATGCTTTAGTACGTTGCATATATCAGTTGATCTACAAGTGAAATTTCTACAATATGATATTGTTATTGTATGTATATGACATGCTTGTTGCAGGTTCTAGCATGCAAGAAATAAATCTGCATAAAAGAAAATTGGCGAACTCATTTGCAATGAAGGATTTGGGCACTGCAAAACAAATCCTTGGTATGAGAATAACTAGAGACAGGAAGAATCGCAAATTAACATTGTCTCAAAGTGAGTACATAGAAAAGGTGTTCAAAAGGTTTAATATGTAGAATGCAAAGCTAGTTAGTATACCTTTGGCTAGCCATTTCAAATTAAGTGAGGAGGAGTGTTCAAAGACTCAATAAGAAATGGCTCATATGTCTTAAATTCCATATGCATCAGCAGTTGGAAGCTTAATGTATGCAATGGTCTGCACAAGGCCTGATATTGCACATGCAGTGGTAGTTGTAAGTAGGTACATGAATAATCCAAGAAAAGAACATTGGATGGCAGTGAAGTGGATTCTTAGGTATTTGAGAGGTACCACAAATCAAGCATTATGCTTTGGTGGTTCAAACATTTCTCTATAGGGATATGTTGATGTAGATATGGCGGGTGATAGATATAACAGGAGGAGCAAAACAAGGTATTTGTTTACTGTAGGTGGAACAACTGTTAGTTGGGTCTCAAAACTTCAAAGTGTTGTTGAAGAAATTTCTGTTTTCCCACCCCGGTTTTCAGTTTCACCTTATTTCTCCCATGTAGTTAAATGCCCTTTCCCATAACCATACATTTAACAAGATGAAAAAATAAATATTGCTGAAAACACAAATTCTGGAAATTTTACAAAATGCTAGAAATTGCAGAAATAAAAATCAACAGTAATAAACAACCATTAAAACACATTTAAACACTGAGATTTTTGGTCAACTTGACCCTGGAAAAACCCCCTACAACTCTTGGGGAAAACCAGTTTGAGAGCTCTTCTTTATTTCTGAAAATTTCCTTTTTCACAGTGAGAAATATTCAGCAAAAAAATCAGCAAGCAAATTTACAACTTATCTCTTTTTCCGTGCCTCACAGCGAACTGGAAATTACAGCAAACAGGACAGCAATAAATGTTGTACGTCCTCCTCGATTTTTGTGCCCACTTTTAGCATTAAATGTTGTTGTACGACCTGCATTAAATGCGCTGTACAGCCCTCATTTTGCATGCATAAAAATCAACAAACTGCTCCTCGATTTTTGTGCAAACTACTCCTCGATTTTTGTGCAAACCACTCCTCAAAAATCGTGCCAAAATATGCCTTTCACTGTGTGTTGAACCAGCTGTACAAATCTGCTCAACTGCTGCCTTGGAATCTGTGCCAAGCTGCTATTTTCTTTTCCTCCCTGCTCAGAAATCTCTCTTGCTCTCTTGCTCTCCTTCTCCCAATCTGCTCATGAAAGAATTAATGACCTTTTCCTCCTTTAATCTAACCCCAAGTGACTTTTGGGTGATCCCTAAATCCAATGGTTGAAATAGATTGAAATCTAAGGCTGAGATTAAATGCTCATTTAAATCTCACTTTTTATTTTTTAATTCACCCCACTTTAATAAAGACCCACTTAGTCATTTATTTCCAAAGTCACTTTTCCTTTCTAATTTTTCATTGACTTTATAAAAGTCATTTTAAAATTAGACTTAGTAACTTTATCATTTAAAGTCACTTTTAAATTAGATTTAACTTTATAAAAATTATAAAGTTACTTTAGGAGAAAAATTAAATTCTTTTGGACACTTTTCCCTAGGCCAAATATCAAAGCCTTAGGGAACCACCTATCCTCCGGTACCAAATTTCAACACTCCCTCTTACCGAGGAAGGTGTTCCTCACTACACCCATCTTGTCTCTGAAGTAGACATGCTTGCCCCGTGGTAAGGCTTTCGTAAGAATATCTGCAACCTGCTCATCAGTGGAAATATACTCAAGCTTCACAGCTCCCTTCTGAACATAGTCTCTGATGAAATGATATCTGATCCCGATATGCTTTGACCTGTCATGAAATACTGGATTCTCCGTGAGTTTAATGGAACTCTGATTATCACAGTAAATCACTGAACGTCTCAACGGCTGACCAAATAAGCCAAACAACATCTTGCGAAGCCAGATAGCCTCACAACTAGCTAGACTGGCTGCCATATACTCTGCTTCCGCTAAACTCAGTGCTACTGACTGCTGCTTCTGGCTGAACCATGAAACTACTGCTGAACCCAACCCAAAACAGCACCCTGAAGTGCTCTTCCTATTAGAAGCACAACCTGCCCAATCAGAATCAGTGTATCCTGCCAATCTCACTCCATCCCCCTGCCTGTAGTCCAAACCATAATCCACTGTCCCCTGCAAGTACCACAAAATGTGTTTTGCAGCCACCCAGTGAACCTTCCTAGGCTCACACATAAACTGACTCATCGTGTTGACTGCAAAACAGATATTTGGTCTAGTGTTGACCAAATACATCAAGGAACCAATCACCTGCTTGTACAATGTGGGATCCACCAACTTGGAATCTGAAGCATGAAGCTTCTTCCAGTTGGTGATCATCGATGTTGACATGGGTCTACAATCCTCCATGTGGAATCTGCTAAGGATGTCCACAATATACTTCCCCTGCCCCAGGAAGAAATGCCCCTCCTCCTGCCACACCTCCAAACCCAAAAAGTAATGCATCAAGCTGATGTCCTTCATCTCAAACTCCGCCGCAAGATCTCTCTTGCAGTGCTCTATGAGTCTCTCTGCACCTGTAATGACCAAGTCATCCACATACAACACCAGAATGAGAGGCTCCTCACCAATCACAATAAAGTAAAGGTTCGGATCTGCCTCACTCTTTGTGAAACCCACCCCTGCAAATATGTATCTATCCTGGAGTACCAAGCTCTGGGAGCTTGCTTCAGGCCATAAAGGGCCTTCTTCAGTCTGCACACATGGGACTCCTTCCCATGCACCTCAAAGCCCTGTGGCTGCTCAATGTACACCTCCTCCTGTATGAAGCCATTGAGAAATGCGGTCTTCACATCCATCTGGTGGATCTTCCAACCCATCTCTGCTGCTATCGGTATAATGGAGCGGATCGAAGTATATCGAGCCACTGGAGCGAAGGTATCCTCATAATCAACTCCCTCTACCTGGGAGAACCCTCTAGCCACAAACCTCGCTTTGAATTTCTCAATGCTGCCATCTGCAGCATGCTTTACCTTGTAAAGCCATCTAGAAGTAACCACGGATTTTCCCTAGGCCTCGACACCACCTCCTAAACATCATTCTTCATGATAGAAGAATACTCCTCCTGCATGGCCTCTCTCCAGACCTGCTGGCTAGCTGCCTCCTCATAGCTAGAAGGCTCAGAGTCAAGGATGCTGGTAACCATCGCCATATAGCTACAAAACCTTTCAGGTGGTCTACTCTCTCTGACCGGCCTCTTCGGCTCAACAACAGATGTGGCATCTCTCAAGGTGTCCTGAAGCCACTTGGGCTTCTTCTTCCCTGAGCATGCTTCCCCCATAGGAGAATGAAACTCCTCCTTCTCATCACCATCAGTAGCCTGAACTCCTAACTGTCTGTCTGTTGTCCTCCTGCCTGCACGTGAACCTGTAGAAGCTGAGGTACCGTGTGAACTATCCATTAGTAGACTCCCTAGTGAACTGCTCTACATGCTGCCTGGAGCACCACCCCTCTGGTTCAGCGAGCCACTGCTCACTGACGGACCTGACATCCTCATAGATGTACCTCCGAATCCTCCTGATCCCTACCCACTGGATCTCTGCGACTGACTCAATTGCTGCTGAGGGTCTGGCTGATTCAGATACTCTAACTCTCATGACCTCTTAAAGGCCCTGTCCTCCTCGAACTTCACATCCCGTCTGACAACAACTCTCCTCTGTGCAGGAATGTAAATCTGAAAGGCCTTTGAGGTCTCACTGTAGCCCACAAAGATACCCTTCTCTGTGGTGGGCTCTAGTTTGGTCCTCTTCTCCTTGGGTATATAGGAGTATGTAATGCATCCAAAGATATGAAGATGACCAATATTAGGATTCTTCCCAGAGAAAGCCTCCTCCGGAGTCATGTGCCCCAAGGCACGATGCAGACTCCTGTTCTGCAAGTAAACAGCTGTGTTGCAGGCCTATGCCCACAAGAACAATGGCAACACCTGATCATGTAACATGGCTTTGGCAGCCCCTATGATGGATCTGTTCTTCCTCTCCATAACCTCGTTCTGCTGGGGGTTGTAAGGAACAGTGAACTCCCTCCTAATGCCTGCCTCCACACAATAATCAACAAACTCTCCAAGGGTGTACTCTCCCCCATTGTCCGACCTCAGGGACTCGATCTTCCGACCTGTTTGTGTCTCCACAAGAGCTCTGAACTCTTAAAACCGCTTGAAGACCTCACTCTTGGTCTTCAAGAAATAAATCCAAGTCCTCCTGGAGTGATCATCAATGAATAAAACATAGTACTCATATCCACTCAAGGAAACATGAGACATCCGACCGCTCACATCAGAATGAATCAAATCAAGTATCCCAGTCGCTCTGCTGTCACTGTTGGGAAAAGGGGATTTGGCAAACTTGCCCATCGCACATCCTCTGCAAGTATCAAAGTGATCAGTACTAAAATATGGCACACCTGTAGTGATCTCCTGCAATGTCCTCAAGGCTGCATGATACATATGTCCCATCCTGCGGTGCCAAATCTCACACAGCTCAGAACTACTAGCTCTGCTGTCGATACTACTTCTCAATGCCAAAAGGGGCTCGAATGCAAACTTGTACACCTTTGCATGGCGTACACCTATCACTCTAGTTGAATCAGCTGGAGTGCCCCTGGGATACATCAACACCTGTCCTCCCATGAACAATACCTCATACCCTCTGTCCTCCAAAGCTGAGACGGATATGAGGTTCTTCCTCATCCCTGGCACATAAAGAACATCTGACACTTTCAAGGGAGGTTTGGACTCCCTCTGAAATGTCAGTTTCCCCACCCCGACTGCTCTAACAACTCTGTCATCACTGAGTACTACCTCAATATCAGTCCCACTCTCTGAAATCTCTGAGAAGTACTCACGGACTCCTGTCATGTGACGTGAAGCCCCACTGCCCACATACCAGATACCCGAAGATGCTCTGATAATCGAGGGAAAAGCATGCTCCCTCTGAACCTATGTGGCAGGTGATCCTGCACTAGAGGGCTCACACGTAGTAAACGCAAACTCCTGGTCAAAACAACCTACAAAGTCCTCAATCTTTGCTGAAGCTGCCACATCCTGGTTTTTCCCCTTCTTCTTCTTCTTCGGACACACAACTGTATAGTGTCCCATCTTTTGACAATTCCAACACTTCACCTTAGAATAGTCCTTATGTGTGTTCCCCTGTTTACCTTTACCTTTGCCTTTGGCCCCACCACTGCTTGTGGAAGCCTGCTTCTTCCCTTTGCCTTTCTTGCCTCCTGCCACCAGTGCTACATCCTCATCCTGCTCAACTGGCTTGGCTGCCCTAAGCTGACCTTTCCTGATCTCTGTCTGAATGCAATCATCCCAAAACCTCTCCCATGTGGGAAGGGTCTCACGTGCACAAACTCCATCAGCAAAGTTCAACCATGAATGGGGGAGGCCATTCACTGCAATCCGCACCAACTCAGTGGGTGGAATGGCCTCTCCAATCGCTGCCAACTCATCTCTCACATTAGTAATCTTTGTGAGATATCCAGCTGCACTATCAATACCCATCTTAATGTTCTTCAGCTTCTCCTTCAGGACCATCTTCCGGTTCTCATTGGTACTCTGGTAGAGATTGGACAATGCTGTCCACATCTCATGGGCATTGCTCTTTCCTCTCACATGAGGAATGCAATGGTCTTTGATTCCATCTAGAATCAACCTCTTACCCTTATTTTTCTTCTTATTATACTCAACCACCTGAGTAGCATCAGTAGGCACAACAACAGGGTTCTGTGTGGTATGCACCATGATATCCCAGACTTCTACCTCCTCAAAGATACTCTGCATTCTCTCCTTCCAAACGCTGTAATTTGTATGCCCATCTAGCCTATCCTCCACCCTCAATCCCAATGACATCCTTTGTCCTAAAACTGAAAAATAGCACTGCTGTAGTAAAGGTAAAACTGTTGTTTATGAAAAAATTAGCTTGTTGGAATTTTCTGAGTGAAAAAATCAGCAGCTGTAATTTTTCTTTTGCTGTCCCAAACTGCCCTTCAGCACTCAAGCTCTGATACCATGTAGAAATTTCTGTTTTCCCACCCTGATTTTCAGTTTCACCTTATTTCTCCCATGTAGTTAAATGCCCTTTCCCATAACCATACATTTAAAAAGCTGAAAAAATAAATATTGCTGAAAACACAAAGTCTGGAAATTTTACAGAATGCTAGAAATTGCAGAAATAAAAATCAGCAGTAATAAATAGCCATTAAAACACATTAAAACACTGATATTTTTGGTCAACTTGACCCTGGAAAAACCCCCTACAACTCTTGGGGAAAACCAGTTTGAGAGCTCTTCTTTATTTCTGAAAATTGCCTTTTTCACAGTGAGAAATATTCAGCAAAAAAATCAACAAGCAAATTTACAACTTATCTCTTTTTCCGTGCCTCACAGCAAACTGGAAATTACAGCAAACAGGACAGCAATAAATGTTGTACGGCCTCCTTGATTTTCGTGCCCACTTTCACATTAAATGTTGTTGTACGACCTACATTAAATGCGTTGTACGGACAACAATAAATGCATTGTATGGACCTCATTTTGCGTGCAGAAAAATCAGCAAATTGCTCCTCGATTTTTGTGCAAACCACTCCTCGAAAATCGTGCCAAAATCTGCCTTTCACTGTGTGTTGAACCATCTATACAAATCTGCTGCCTTGGGATGTGTACCAAGTTGTTGTCTCCTTCTCCTCCCTGCTCAGAAATCTCTCTTGCTCTCTTTCTCTCCTTCTCCCAATCTTGCTCATGAAAGAATTAATGACATTTTCCTCCTTTAATCTAACCCCAAGTGACTTTTGGGTGATCCCTAAATCCAATGGTTGAAATAGATTGAGATCTAAGGCTGAGATTAAATGCTTATTTAAACCTCACTTTTTATTTTTTAATTCACTCCACTTTAATAAAGACCCACTTAGTCATTTATTGCCAAAATCACTTTTCCTTTCTAATTTTTCATTGACTTTATAAAAGTCACTTTAAAATTAGACTTAGTAACTTTATCACTTAAAGTCACTTTTAAATTAGATTTAACTTTATAAAAATTATAAAGTTACTTTAGGAGAAAAAATAAATTCTTTTGGACACTTTTCCCTAGGCCAAAGATCAAAGCCTTAGGGAACACCTGTCCTCCGGTACCAAATTTCAACAGTTGTTGTACTCTCAACAATAGAAGCAAAGTATGTTTTTGCAACAGAGGCTAGTCAAGAAATGATTGGGTTACAAACGTTTCTGGATGAATTGGTGTTATAGACATATTTGGGCACTACAACCCCAATCTCATATGTCCATAAAACAAGGGCTTCTAAGCCCCTAAAAGTGTGTTTCATACCCTAAAGGAACAAGGTTAGCTGATTACATCATCTCCCACAAGTTCTCCCTGAAAAAATACTCAGAACTAGTCAACACTGGACCATATAGACTTCTCAGTGCTAAGGGTACGATGTATGTCACTTGCTACATGCAAAAAGTGTGACGCATACTAAAAAACCCTTCTGTAGGGTGCGATGAGTGAGAGCAGACAAATGGCAGAGGCAGTTGGCTAGGTGGAAACCCAGAGGATCTTCTAGAAACTACCCATTCGGCACTTGCCTCTCTAAATTCGCCCAGGCATGAGTAAGAGATCATGAAATCTCCAAGTGAAACTAAGAACTATCGGAGAAATGACACTAATCAAAATCCTAGAAGTTGACTCACCCACTTGCGAATATCTATATATGGATCCCTCATCTTAGAGATCCAGAGGCTAGAATTTTGTATTTTGTAAGGAAGTGTTGTTGGTTTCTCTGTGCAACATTGTATTGTTGGGTGATCTAAGCTTTTCATGAGGTGAAGAGGGCTTTAATGCTCGAAGGATGGTGTTGGTTCAGACCAATGGGTTGTAATCCTCTCTTCTACTACTTCTATCAATAAAGCTATTTGAGTTTTCCTCCATATTCTTGTATATCTCTGAATCTTGTATTGACATATGCATTTGTATGGTTAATATACATTTGATCCTATATTATTTATGGTTATAGATCTCTATGCTTTGATGGTATTATGTTTCTTTGACTCTACAGGTGTTCTTTGAAGTGGGACAAGTAAGGAAGGAGTGGCGAAGCTCTGTCAAAGGAGGGAGGAAACAAGCAAGGAGCCAAGAAAAGGACTAAGGTTGGTACTCTCTACTTCTCTGTCATCTATCTCTCATAAAGGAAAACACAAGTAACTTTAGTTTGTTTGTTTCTAAGATAGCTACCTGTCTTAGTGGGACTAGCAGCTCTAAATGGACACTAGTTTTCCTGATAACAGAATGGCGAATCCACTGGGGAGCAAATAGTTTGTTTCTTTGTTTCTATTTGTTCTCTTTATAAACTACAAAAAAAGCTTAAAGTTAAGCCAACTAGCCTTCGAACTACTTTTGATATGCAACTGCAAAGTAGATCAATGCTGCTTTAGTCCATCTCCGGGTTTGTTTATGAACTGAACAACTGACTTGCAAACATCCTAAGTGCCCTGGCGGTAACTCAAATAACCTCATTAGATCAGCCCCTATACTTTGTGTTTACTGCCTATCATTAGCTCAGCCTAAACCGCTAAACTTAGCTGCAAACTGTGAGAAAAAATCAAGCTCAGTCTCGTCCCTGGACCATCGCATTGTCTCTCATTGGTAGTCTGGATGCATCACACCTCTCGTGTGTTGCAATTGAGATGCATCCTTGTTTCCCTATGTTATAGGTGTGATGATTAAGTAAGACTGTTTCTGCCTCCAGATTTTGGTTTTCTCTTCATTGTCTTCAGCTTTATTCAATAGTTTTTCTGTGTGTGATCAATATACCACTGTTGAAACTCCCTTCATTTGCATTATTCAGCCTCAATTGATAAATAATTATGAATGTTTTTATGTATTTTTCATCATTTACAGTTCTCCTTTGCAAACAGTAGCTTAATTGAACTGTCGTTTTTTGATTTGAAAGTGTCGCAAGTGTTGTTTTCAGTCAAGGAAAAGAGTGTCGTAAAGTATTCCTCTTTTTGATTGTCGATTACACTTTTGCCCTTGTATTTGATTTGAATTAATAGTATTTCAAGTGTCGAAAGCAATTTTAAATTCGAAATCGCAAAGTGTCGTCTTAGTCTTCCTTTGATTTTTGAAAAGAAAATTGTTTGTACTGTCGCTTTGAAAGAGAAATAGTTCAGATATGTACTTAGCATTCTTTTATCATTCACACATTAAGAAAGCGGAAAACAAATACATGCATGTGCATTTTCATTTAGACTGCTTGTGGAAATTGATTTATGACAGTGCATCTTAGTGTGTGCTCTCTGCTCTATGTTGAAAGGATTTTACTTCTCTTTCCTTAGTAGCTAGGATTTTCATTGCAAAAAGAAAGTAAGTGATTGTTTATCATCTTAGATTGCATATTTAGAAATTGTATATCTACATCACGCGGTGAACCTTAAAGGAAAACTTCTTAAGAAAGATCAACAGTAAAATAAACCTCAATGAACATAAAAATTCTTTGGAACCTAACACACAAAATTTAGAAGTCTAGGCTAGAGACATATTCCGGCATCGTAAAGCCTAGTAACTATCGCTTTCATTGTAGGTTGGGTGATTCCTCCTCTTTGAGACGACAAGTGCCAGTACGGAATTGTGCTCCCACGTACCATCGAGTATATATTGGGAGACCACAATAAGCTATATCCTTTATCCTTAGGAAGCCATATCTACCACCCTATTAATCACAATTCACTGAACACAACATTCGGGAAGATTGGATACCATACCGTAAAAAGTATTCTACAGTTTTGCGATTGGTCGATTGGTTTGGTAATCCCTTTGTCTAGATTTCTAGAGAAGTCACTTTCATTCCTTTTCAGACTCTTTAAAAGAAAAGGTCCATCTGAGCGCTTGTCACTTCAGGCTCATTAAAAGTCGAAGGTGACTAGAGCCATCTTTAGCTTTTTCTCGACTATTAAAAATTGAAAAAGCAAGGTGTGTCAAAGCATCATAAAATTTATTTTAATCAGAATAACATTAGTGTTCCCTCGTTGGTCTTAGGTTGAGAAAATGGAGTCCACCAATCAAGGATTTCCCCTTGGGGGTAATCCTAGTCCCTTCTCCTCTTCGGGAGATGTTGGTGCACCTCATATGGCTACATTGTCCCTTCCAGTGCTGACAATTGGCCTACCAGTATGGCTTTTCTTGACCTCTATCATTCAAAACACCGTGATTCTTGAGCAATCAAATCAACAACCAGATGATACTAGAGTTACCCCCCAACCTTCTACTATGTTTATTTCTCCCTCTCCTTCTTCCTCTTCGCTTGGTGAAACTAGTGAAACTAAGAGCCAAGTAACTGAGAAGAAGAAGAAAGGGAAGGAGAAGAAGAAGAAGAAGCTAATGGCAAAAGGGGGCAACCATGCATCATCTAACTAAAATCCACACATTGCACCATCCAAACCTAAATCTCCATGTGTCATTTGCAAAGGACACCACTATCATCAAGATTTTCCTTGCGTCCCACAGATCTTAAGGGACTGGTCTCCCCGCTTGCACAATCCGTGTCCTCAACCTCTGATGATCATGTTGAAAGTACACCATCAACTAGTGAAAATGAAGTCAATGGATGAAAAGGAAGATCTAAATTTCCTTGTAGACTGTGTGAAGGCGATCATGCCCTCCACTGTTGTCCTTTCTTGGACAAAGCTAAAAGAGTCTTGGATAACCGTCCTACATCACTGCAGCGACTTCCTCCTGGATACAAGAAACTCTTACCGAGTCCATCGCTAGTTGAAAATCTGACTGACACACCTTCATTGTCGGTTGAAGCACCTGTCAGTGAAGATAACCCTCTGATTCCACACCGAACCAAAATCAACAGGTCGAGACGGCAGTCGACCCAATTTTGTCTTAAAAAGGTCCACCTTTAGATGATACAGTCACTAAAGAGAATGAGGATGACAACATTCAAATTCTTTTTGTTAACACAGAATCTGATGAACACGAGGGTAATCTACCCATTCCTTTACTGCAGGAAGGAAGTTCATCAAATATTTACCCGACCGTTTATTTGGTCCCTCCTCCAAGCAATCTAGTCATTTCCTTTAATTGGAATCTACTAGGTAGACCCTGCCTACCATCTAACGTACCATTACGAATCATAGTACAAGCTTACAGAATGATCATGGTTGGTACTATCATAGATGAAGGGGTTTCTGTGAGTATCCTTTCCTCAACGGCTTGGAAAGCGCTTGGTTCGCCATCGCTTCTACCTGAGATTTGAAATTTGACAGGCTTCAACAAAGGAACCAGTCAAATGTTAAGGATCCTTCCAAATTTGCCTATAACTTTGAGAAGGAAAATCATTCATCTAAACGTGATGGTGGTCCAAGGACCTTTATATTACAATCTACTCCTTGGGTGTGACTACATTTATAGCATGGGAGCTATTGTTTCCTCACTCTTTTGAGTGATGTGCTTTTTGCATGAAGGCAGAGTGGTCCACCTAGTTGACCAGCTTTCATTCCCTATTTCAAACATAGCTATTAGTCAAATGCCATCCCTAACTAGTCTTTTTACACAAGGAATGTCTCATCAATCTCCAGTCCGTCCACCTGATGAGAGTGAGTGATTGTGATTGAAACCCAGGGGGAATGCATCCTAGTCTGCTTCTGCAGGAAAACTTTAGGTATAGGGTAGGTTTCCACGGAGGATATATGACTAGTATGACACACCCATCCATTTAGGAAAATGGGATTAGACTGGAATAAGATTCCCTCGTCAAAGTCATGTGAGTGGATGCGCCCACCATTCACCTTTGTCCATTTCGATGGACAGAGCCAAGGAAGTATTTTGTCTACAAATGCAGATGGAGCAATCTTGCAAATGCGAGAACTTTCATATGGTAACCTAGAACCTCTACTTTTCTTTATACCTGGGGGCATGAAAACCTTTTGCATGCAAGTGAAAAGCGACTTTTTATTTTTGTAGTTTGTAGGCTCTCAACCCTTTAACCGCGTAGGTGGATCGTTCCTAGCTTGCATAATAAAGGATCTGGAGCAAAGTTTCGAATGGGGCAAGCTTCCTAAAAAATTAACCTATTGATGAGACATCCTTATTATACGACTGGCATGAACAGTTTTACGTGAAGTTCAAGCTCGTTAAAAAAATAAACCTAGCAATGAGCATATGTTCCACCAGATTTAAGCTCATTAAATATGAACCCACCTTCGGTAAATAACCATTGTGATCACATAATTATCACCTTTTGAACCTTGGTCGTTTTATTACCATCACCTCCACTCTTTTTTAGCTGATCATACGCCTCCATTTGATTGTTTACCCCTTTTGAGGAATAGCTGCAATGAGTGATTATATTAGCCACCTTCTTTACACTACTGTGATTGAAAAATTCCAAACCTTACCTGGAACCAGCTTCTATCCAAAAACATCACTCGTTCCTCAGAAAACGAGTCTCCTTTAAGCTCTTTTCATCTGACTCGTAAAATATGAAAAGATTGTCGATCAATTGGCCTCTCCAGCTTGTTAAAGTGATTGGAAGTGCCCTCCCTCCTTTAAATTTTAATCATTTTAGACCTGAAGGATCATTACACAAAAATATCAAGCATTTGTCTTGTTCAGCTTGTTAAAACTATTGAAAAGTCATCCCTTTCATATTATTTTATACCTTTTCAGACTTAAGGGATTATATTACAAAAAAGGAATACTGGAGTTTCCTTTCCGTCTCTTTTTAGACTCTCTAAAATTGAAAAGGACCGAGTTATCTTTGTCGTTAAACTCGTTAAAACAATAGCGAAATACTTTTCCATGTAGACAAAAGCAAGTTTCATTGTTGCTAGGCTCGCTAAAACATAGCAACAGGTTTGCCCGCAGGGCAAATTATAGAACAAGCATATGTTATCCTCCTCAAGCTTGAAAAAAATAAAGAGGTACTGGTCAGCAATGACTGGGGAAAAATTGGGAAGAAAACTTGAAGAAACTTTATTGGTAACAGGTCGCTCTTGAACATGACACTTTCACTCCATCACCATGATTGAGTCGGGTTGGGTTATTCCGTTCACTGGTCATATCACCATTGGTTCTCCATACCATCCATTTTTGGGGTTAATGGTACCAATCCATTTCAGTGTCACCAATATGTTGAAGAGAAGTCACTCAGAGAATTCACCAACCTAGCTTATGTCTCATCCACTGCAATACCTTCACACTTCATTCTTTCATGACCGCCACCCTGAACCTTGATCGTTTTCACCTCCACAAAATCATTTGCTCTGTTTTGTGTCGTAAATGTGGGATTCATTAAGGCCCTGCTACGATGGGTCACTTCTTGTTGACATCAACTCATTGTCCAAGAAGTTGACCTAGGAACAACCCTTTCAGTACTTTGAAGCTTACATGCCTCAATTGCAAGTTTCTCACTTCCGGCTATAGGTTTACATCAATGGCCTTCGACCGAAAGATTTTGCATGTTGTTCAACATCAACTCATGTATTCATGCCATGTGAATTGTATTGCAGTACCTTGAGGGTCATCATCATTATCGGTGATTCCTCTCGTGTCTATTAACAACTTACATCATTGGCTGGTAATCAGGCGATGTCTTTCCATGTTCGACACCAGAACATCTTTTCACATTGATCGACTTGTACTTCGGGCAAAGATTGAATGAGTTTGAAGACCCCGGATCTAGTTTCATCCATCTGGGCTGCAATATATTCAGGAAAATAAGGACATCAAATGTACATCATAGCTGCACAGATAATCATCCAAGCTAAGGGATGATGGCTCTACCATAATCATTAGTCTACCACATAGACAATTGTCTTTCGTATGTACATGAAAATGAATTTATAAAGCTAAGCATGGGAATGCCTGCCTCAGCTAGATCATGAAAATATTATGAAGATAAAGTATTGTATTGTATCTTATTACATGTCACCTTCCAGTTCGAAAAACCTTGGATCCTCATGATAAAACATTTCACTTGGCATCAGAAGATTTATGACCTCATGCTTTAGGGGGAAACTGTTATAGAAATATTTGGGTACTGCAACCCCAATCTCATATGTCCATAAACCAAGGGATTCTAAGCCCCTAAAAGTGTTTGTCAACCCTAAAGGAACAAGGCCAACTGATTACATCATCTCCCAAAAGTTCTCCCTGAAAAACTACTCAGAACTAGTCAAAACTAGACCATATAGACTGTTCAGTGCTAAGGGTGTGATGCATCTCACTTGCTACATGAAAAAAGTGTGATGCATAATAAAAATCCCTTCTGTAGGGTGCGATGAGCAAGAGCAGACAAATGGCATAGGCAGTTGGCTAGGTGGAAACCCAGAGA
This sequence comes from Pinus tabuliformis, assembly GCA_031772625.1. Classification (NCBI taxonomy): domain Eukaryota; kingdom Viridiplantae; phylum Streptophyta; class Pinopsida; order Pinales; family Pinaceae; genus Pinus; species Pinus tabuliformis. The sequence continues at coordinate 129,633,884 of CM062808.1, read as the reverse complement.
ATCTTCTAGAAACTGCCCATTTGACACTTGCCTCTCTGAATTCTCCCAGGGATGAGTAAGAGATCATGAAATCTCTAAGTGGAACTAATAACTATCAGAGAAATGACACTAATCAAAATCCCAGAAGCTGACTCACCCACTTGCAAATATCTATATATGGATCCCTCATCCTAGAGATCCAGAGGTTGAAATTTTGTATTTTGTAAGGAAATGATGTTGGTTTCTCTGTGCAACATTGTATTGTTGGGTGATCTAAGCTTTTCATGAGGTGAATAGGGCTTTTATGCTGGGAGGATGGCTGGGTCAGACCAATGGGTTGTAATCCTCTCTTCTACTACTTCTATTAATAAAGCTATTTGAGTTTTCCTCCATATTCTTGTATATCTCTGAATCTTGTATTGACATATGCATTTGTATGGTTAATATACATTTGATCCTCTATTGTTTATGGTTATATATCTCTATGCTTTAATGATATTATGCTGCTTTTACTCTACAGGTGTTCTTTGAAGCGGGACAAGTAAGGAAGGAGTGGTGAAGCTCTATCAAAGGAGGGAGGAAACAAGCAAGGAGCCAAGTGAAGGACTGAGGTTGGTACTCTCTGCTTCTCTCTCATCTATCTCTCATAAAGGAAAACACAAGTAACTTTAGTTTATTTGTTTCTAAGATAGCTACCCGTCTTAGTGGGACTAGTAGCTCTGAATGGACACTAGTTTTCTTGATAACAATTGGGTAAGAAGCAGGAGTTGGGCATGTTATTCAGTGACAGCCAGAGTGCCATACATCTTGCAAAGAACTTTGCATTTCATTCCAAGACTAAACATATACAACGCAAGTACCATTTCATACGGTCAGTGTTGGAAGATGGACAGTTGAAGCTGGAAAGGATACACATTAGCCAGAATCTTGCAGATATGTTAACAAAAGTTGTAACCAGGGAGAAACTGAGAATCTACTCAGTTTCAATTTGTCTTCAAGTATGATTAAGAAGATGAGAAAAAAATAGGTCCAAAGTGGAGTCATTTTCCAGGAAATGAATCAGGGATGGAGTTGCTATAATTAGTCTCCAAGTGGGAGATTGTTCAGTGTGGAGCTTGATTATCTTCTGTATTCAAACGTATTTCCACATTGGACCCCATTTCATAATGGCGTGGCAACATTGCCCGTAATATATTCACTATAGGTGGGTCCGAGGGAAGGTGGTTGTGACCTTTGGGACCCCCCCCTCGAGGGGGGATCAAGGGCAATGCCCCCGAATCTAAAAATATATGTAAAATTTCCTTGTGTTGTAATTTCATATTCAGTTTGGGGCGTTCATTAGGCGAAGAACTGATAGTAGAAGTTATGTTTAATTTAGAGTTTTTACCCTAGAAGGCAACCCCTTTGCTATATATGAGGGAATTTTATTGTGTCTATGTAGATCTGTATTCTGAGTGAGGAAGAGAGAGGAGATTGAGAGTGAAGAGAGAATTATAATGGATCTGCTGTAGGTTTTATCTCTTCATTTTTCTAGATAATATAAAAAGGAAGGACTGGTTATTTCTCCGTGGACGTAGATCAAACTGGGTGAACCACGTATATCTGTGTCTCTCTTGTTTTATGCATTTTCTGTGTTTATATTTCTGTAATATGTTATGTGTTCCATTTCTCCATAATATATAATTTTCTAACAGTTTCTATAGACCAAGAAAACTTCTCAGTTCTCACAAAATTTTTCAATGCATCTACAACATTCTTCAAAGTGTCTACTTCTACCTGCAACACCTTTTTGTCCTCAATCATATCCCTCACAAGTGGTATTGAAAATAAATTTTCCTTTTCTTTAAATGATAAGCAAGGTTATTTTCTAAGAAAATTTCACTTTGCCTATCATGGTTTATCCTTATATCTTATTGTACTAACCCAATAGTTGAACAAAATCTATGCAAACAAACTTCTTCCTTGCTTGCATGAGTGGTTTCCATGTATTCTACCTCTATAGTTGAAAGTGCCACTATATACTGTCTCTTGCTCATCCAACTGATTACACCTCCATATAGGTTAAAAACATACCCACTTGTACATATTTTTCGATTCAAAGCTTAAGCCTAGTCTACATCAACAAAGCCACGGATATCCAAAAATCTACAAAATACTGGTCTTCCTTGGTAGCACAAACCATAATCATTGGTGCCATACAAATACTTGAAAACCTGCTTCACTTCTGTCAAATGCTCCTTCCCTTTTTTTGACATAAACCTGCTCAATACTCCCACTGTATGTGTAATTTCGGGTCTAGTACATACCATTGCATATATCAGGTTATTGGTTGCACTTTCTTATGGAACATGGGACATGTCCTCTTCCTCTTGTTGTATCTTGGGACACTTCCCAACAAATAAATTTAAACCTATAGAAATAGGAACCTTCACCGGTTTACTATCCTGCATATTAAACCTCTATAGTGTTGTCTCGACATAATTCCTCTAGTTTAACTAGAGCTTCCCCTTTTCCCCGATCACGTTAATTTCCATGCTCAAAATATAGTTTGTAGCATCAAGATCCTTCATGTCGAATTTGGTGGTCAATTGGGTTTTCAAATATTGGATAATTTCTTTGTCATTTACAATCAACAACATATCATCCACATACAATACCAGATAAATAACACAATCACCAATTAATTTAAAATACACACAATGATCCACTTTGCATTTGGTGAAGCAAAGTCCCCATATATATGTACCAATTTTCTAATACCACATCCTTGGTGATTGTTTTAATCCATATAGATACTTTTATAACCTACATACCAATTCTTTATTTCCCTTCACCGCAAAGCCTTCGAGTCACTTCATGTAGATCCCTTCTTCTAGATCCACGTGAAGAAATGTTGTCTTCACATCCATCTATTCTACCCCAAAATAAAAAACAACAATAACAAATAAAAGTAATATAATAGAAGCTACCTTGGCAATAAGAGAAAAATATCACCAAAATCAATTCCCAGCACTTGGGAATAACATTTTACTACCAACCGAGCTTTGTATTTCTCCACCTTGCCTTTTGCATTCATTTTCTTCTTCAACATCCATTTGCTTCCAATGGGTTTCCTTCCAGCCAGTAACTCCACTAGATCCCAAGGCTCATTTTTGTCCAAAGATGTCATTTCATCAACCATGGCCTCTTTTGAGAGTTTGCCATCATCTAAATCTATTTTCTCCTTGACATTTCTGACATTTTGCGAATCATCATCAGTAATAGATAAAGGAAAATTTTAACATAAAGCAGATGGGTTGTACCTTTTTAGTTTCCTTCTTTCTCAAAGTAATATTCTCACAAGGATTTTTCGTCTCTACTTCTAATTCTTGTTCTAGTGTAGAGTCTGATTCTTCGTCCTTTAGCTCAAACTTTATTTCTCACGTTACTTTGGTAGGACTTCATGTTTAATAACATCTTTCACCTCTCTAAATACCACATCTCGGTTGTACACAACCTTCATTATTTCTCGGTTCCGAAGCTTATAACCTTTTAAACCATCCTTATAACCAATAAAGATGCACCTTTCAGATTTACTATCCAACTTGGTTCTTTCTCCTTTGGAACATGTACATATGCATCACATCCAAATACCCTCATATGTGAAAGAGAGGATCTCTCACCAATCCATAGTTCATGTGGAGTCTTTTCCTCCAATGCTAACGAAGGTGATCTATTAGCTGGGTAGCATGTGGTCTCCACTGCCTCTGCCGAGAATGCTTGTCCTAACTCGACACCACTGAGAATGCTTCTTGCCTTTTCCATTATTGTCATGTTCATTATTTTGTGACTCTTTTTTGTTGAGGTGTGTATGGAGTAGTCTTTTGTCACATTACACCACACTTCTTACATAACTCCTCAAATTCCTTATTGCATGACTCTCCACCATTATCTATCCTCAACACCTTTATCTTATTCTTTGTCTAGTATTCCACCAGAGCCTTAAATTATTTAAACTTATCAAAGACTTCATATTTATTCCTGAGGAAATATATCCATGTATTCCTTGAGAATTCATCTATAAATTATAGATAATACATATACTTACCCAGTGATGGAACCGACACAGGTCCAAACACATCAATATGCACAATCTCTAATATCCCTTTCACGCTCTTAGCACGAGAGGGGAAACACTGGATTATGCTTCCCATATACACAATGTTCAAAGAAATTGAAATCCAGATAGAAATTACACATACCTGCTACCATACTATTACCATGAAGTATTTGAAGACCCTTCTCTCCAATATGTCCAAGCCTTTGATGCCATATCATGATCTTTTCTCTGGAGACCACAAGATTTTCTGCTCCACTTTCAGGAACCACAGAATTGTTGCACCCATATATATTAGTGCTACTTAGAATCTTGTATAGATTTCCAATCCAAACTAACTCCCTCATGAATATGTTATGAAACCAGCTCAAGAAAAGATAGAAAAGAAATATCAACGCCTTAGAATTCAGCCTCTTCGAGGGGGCAACCTCCTTTACATTACATAAATGAACAATTCTTGGATGATACAAATGAAAAGACCTCCTTTCTATATATAGGAGTCTAAGGGGTTATAACATAATCAGAGCCGACATAACAATAATAATGTAAGGGCACAATAATAACAATAGTGGGCTTCTATGTGGCACAATAGTAACAATATGGGAACTACATGGGTACATCAATATAATAAGTGGGTTATACTAACAACAATAGGGGGTTACACTAGTAGTATAGGGGCCTAACATGCCCCTCTCCTTCAAAAAGCATTGTCCTCAACGCTTGAGTAGTTCTTGATGCTTTTGTATAAAATTCTTGTCCTCCCATGTGGAATATTCAGCGGGTAAGTTCTTCCACTTGATGAAATACTCTGAAATTGATCGATTTCGTAGCTGTCGGGTTCTTGTTTCTGTGACTGCTCCAGGTTCCAATATGATTTTTCCTTCCTCTTCAATTTCTGACAATATTGCTTGAATTGGGATATTTTGCAACTTTTGAATAAGTGGCCATACTTCTTCGTCCTTCTTCCATTCATCCCTTGCTTCGTTTATCCAATTTGGTTGGATAATATAAATAGAAAAAAACAATGCTTCCACATCCTCATCCTTGAAGAGTATTCTCATTCGGTAAGGTCGCCATTTTTTAAATGCATGTAGTATTGCCAACATTTCCTTCTCATAAATAGCTTGCTTGAGATGTAGCAGTAAAAATACCGAATCACCTACATCAAAACATTTTTCACTACGATGTTGATCTACCTATTGTTTCGTTTGATTTTGCACCAAAGTGGCGTTATACTTTAAAAGTTGGAGAACTTGTTGTTGATGCTCGATCTGATCTTTCTCTGCTTGAACCTTTTTCTTCTTGATATGTCCTTCTATCTTTTGAGGAGTGGTAATTTCTTCCCGTCCTTTACAAGATATGGTCGGATTCATTTCTTGATGCTCAATGTGATCTTTCACTTCTTGAACATTTTTCTTCTTGATGTGTCCTTCTATCTTGATAGTTTGAGGAGTGGTAATTTCGTCCATTGAATTACAAGATATGGTTGGATTCATTTCTTCTTTATTGATGTGATCTTTCACTACTTGCACATTTTTTTTCTTGATATGTCCTTCTATCTTGAGAGCTTGACGAGTGGTAATTCTTTCCAATGCTTTACAAGATATGGTCTGATTCATTTCTTCTTTCTCTAGGGTGGTGTCCTGGCGTATATCCTCTTCTTTTGATGTTTCTTGATCCTTTTCTTCCTCCTCTTCATATTCTATGTAAAATAATTTCTTCTCAGCACACCTATGACCTTTAGTGCATTTTCTATCACAATTGTAACACCCTTTTTCTCTTTTTCTTCCAATTGTTGTGGTGTAACCCTTGTAGGTTGTGGAAGGCTGGGAGAAACAACACTTCCATCTCTATAGTTGTGAGGGGTATGCTTCTTGGTTTCCATAATTTTCTTTCCATTATGTCACAAAGCCCTTTTACTCTTTCCAATTGTTGTGGTGTTTCTCTAAAGAAGGTGTTGCTCTTTGTATCCTCATAATGTGCTATCATTTCCTCCGTGACAATTGACCACGTAACATTTTTTTTACGAGAACAAAGCCCTTCATACCATAAAAATTGATCTGGTTCTAAATATGAAGATGCAATACATACCTTTTGTAACAGTTGTACACCATGTAGATCAAAATATTGCTCCATTTGAAGTATCCAATTTACCGGATCCTTGCCATCAAACTTCCTCATCTTGCTTTTTCTTGATTTTAGGAGCTCGACCTTGAAACGACTGTAACTCTGTACTTTTCAATCACCTAGTTCTGAATTTGTGACCTGCAGTATCCCTCTGTGTCCTCTTTCCAATGCCACAAGTCTGACCCAAATTGGATTCTCCAAGGAAGAGTTATGCGAAATCTCCCACAGTGACTTGATTATAGACTAGTTCAGTAGAGCGAACTTGTACGATGTGCCACGAGTCATTGTTTTGACCTTTGGATCTGAAAAACACCCACAAGAAACTACAGTCCGTCCTCTTTCTGTACCTTCTTACGAAACTTCAATCCGATCCCCAGAGAGAAAGTTATGACGATTTTCCCCAGGTCACCTGTTTTGAATGTAATTCAGGAGTCTGCAAAAAGACCAACTTCCTCAGATCATATCTCCGCAAATATCACGAAAAACGCTCTGAAATTTGGACCCAAGGTTCAGCACGATTTCTTCTCAAATGGGTTTTTTTGCGACTTCTGAAACGTCACAGAAAAAAAGTTATAGCGAAAATGCCACGATGACCTGTTTGGAGCAGCGAAACCCTAGAATCCAAAGCTCTGATACCAAATGTTATGAAACCAGCTCAAGAAAAGATAGAAAAGAAAGATCAATGCCTTAGAATTCATCCTCTTCGAGGGGGCAACCTCCTTTACATTACATAAATGAACAATTCTTGGATGATACAAATGAAAAGACCTCCTTTCTATATATAGGAGTCTAAGGGGTTATAACATAATCAGAGCCGACATAACAATAATAATGTAAGGGCACAATAATAACAATAGTGGGCTTCTATGTGGCGCAATAGTAACAATATGGGCACTACATGGGTACATCAATATAATAAGTGGGTTATACTAACAACAATAGGGGGTTACACTAGTAGTATAGGGGCCTAACAGAATACCAGTGCTCCCCAAACCATATTGCATGTCTCTTTCTTGAACATTATTTTCACACCTGCATCAGATTCTTGGCCAATGTAGGAAGATGAAGAACACTAGAAAGTGTTCTAATCATTCCACCTTGCAACTCCAGCTTGATTTTTATGCATCTGATGATTCTATCCTTCCATTAATCCCCTAATAATACATCACCACCATCATATTTTTCATACCCACGGAACGACTCCCTATGGGGAGTAAAGTGAAAGGATGCACCTAAGTTAATCAACCATGCCTCATGATCTACATGTGTACTTGAAGAAGAATTCAAGTACACATCCCCACCTTCATCTGTGGTGCTTATCACCTCTACATAAGGAGCATCATCAGATCCTTTTCCTTTCTCAGGAGATTTAGATCTACAATCCTTTTTGAAATTCCCTTCCTTTCCTCATTTCCAACACACCTTTGCATATTTTCCTGGATATTTATATCTCCCTCTAGATTTAGATCTCCCACTCAAGGACTTTTTTTGCTTTTGTTCTAGGACCATCTTCATTCAGACAAGGCATCTCCACTCTGGCCCTCCATATTTTTCTGTCTCATCTCCTATGACAATAAGGATGAGACTATTTAATAAAAAAACAAGGTATTTTTATTATTGCAACAATGAGACTATCCCATGAATCTAGTAGAGAACACAAAAAAGTGATGAACACATCTTCATCTAAAGTTTTAGTATCAATAGATCACAATTGGCTTACCATAGTATTAAATTCGTTCATATTTTCTGGCAATGAGTCTCCATCGTTCATCCTCAGGTTATACATATTTTCCAGTATAAACAATTTGTTCACTAGAGACTTAGATTGCTAGAAAGTCCCTAACTTGTCCCACAAATCCTTTTCTGTAGCTTCCCCTGATAAATTCAACAATAATGAATGTGAGATACACAATTGTATTGTGCTCTTTTATTTATGATCCAAATTCATCGAGTCTTCATCTAACATTTTGTTGGTTTAGCACCCATATCTACCATGATAAACTGGTCTTTATCCACCAGCAGATCCTCCATCTTGAGTTTCCACAAGTCAAAACTATGACCATTAAATTTATTGATCCCTATCTTTCCACTTCTCTCCATTTTATTTCACTGCAAAAATCAATCTTGCAAATCTCCCACTAAACATGGCCTACCACAAGCCTGAGAAAAACCCCTCAACAACAAAGGCACGACCCCTTGAAGCCAAAAAACTCTGATACCAATGTGGGTTTTAACCCTGTACATAAATTGTCTACATCTGAATTCAAAAAAATAAAATAAACAATGGAGAGAACATAAAACATAAAAGAAATATACACATATATTTTTCCCCTGGATCCCAAAACCGAGACTACAAGATTGATGTTTCATTATGTTCCTTTCGTTGTTACAATACATATATATACATGTCCAAGCATTCATAAACCCCAATCCATTAACCTTGGATCACAACACAACTGTAGTTCCCCTAACGGATCTATAAAATACCATGGGCAAAAAACTATCATGCCCAAAACCATGTGCAAAAACTCATGCACAAAACCATGGGTAGGTCCATCCACCTAATATAGGGTCCAAAAAAATTCTCAAGCCACTACACCCCCCTATGATAGCCCTATTAAGTCTGACACAACAAACAAGGCGATTGTCAGCCCCCATGTCACCCCCCCCCCCCCCCCCCCCCATGCGTGCAACTAGTCATGAAAATAATACAACACACACCAAACAAAGTTAAGGTTAATCCACAAAACTCATCTAAATAGACTTAGAATTATTATTCGATCCCTTATGATGACAAAAATATGAAAAATGTAATTTCCCAACACAATATCATGCTTCTCCCTTAGAAAATCCTTTACATATTTGTTCATCTGATTTCTCTAGCTTAATAGAGAGCTTGCAAAGAATGTTGTCTTCTAGCCCCCCAAAAGGAAGTAAAAAAAACAATATAACTACTCTTCATTAAATATTGTGGAAGTGACCATGAAAATCCCACAATAGAAGAAAAAAATCCTAGCTTACCTAGCAACAACGTAAAATCTACATGGTTGGACAAAACTACTACAGTTGGCCTCAATGAAACACTAGTGATATTCAAGAAAGCAACAAAATAAAAAGGGTTGAAACAAGGATCTTGACAAGTTAAATCCCATTTTGTTAATTTCATCACTCATAAGGCTTGATCTTATAAATTCGAACCTAACTTCAAAGCTAAGTGAATCATATGGTCAAAGACAATGTAGTTAATTACAGTAACAAACGCCAAGTAAAAGATCAAAGTTCATGAGATAAAGGACAGCTATAGATAGAAAACATGGGACTGATGCCTATTACGCATAAATTGTAACAAGGCTTAATTGAATTTGAGCTAGTAGTATACTATTGTGAGACTTGTTGAATTCACAAATACAAAAATGCTTGAATTGTAGAGGATGTAAGAACATAAGCCAACTAGAAAAGTTAATTTGGGATGATGCCTACATAGAAGAAACCAAAGCCAAGTGTAGATGGATCTAAGATAGTAGTATCCTACTATGAGTCTTGTTCAATTAAAAAATATAAAAATTCAACAGTATTGTAAATATTGTCAATTTACAAATATGACAATGTAAGAACATAATCCAACTAAAAAGGTTATTTCCCAAGAGTCAGTTCTATAAAATGCTCCATAATCACAAAAGAATAAACCATAGTAACTTCATCCCCCATTTACACCTAGCGATTGTAGAAAGACAAGAATTGATAAGAACCACTATTGACCGATTTTGGCATGTATCCATCTTATCCACAACTGCAACTAGTGTTAGCAAGGTAAACTCATCATACCATTTTCTAGGATAGGAGTAATTTTA